>RBNI01002420.1:0-18571 GCA_003990745.1 Jimgerdemannia flammicorona | reverse complement strand
GAACCTAGACTATATAGGCCAAAACCCTCCCCCACCACCCACCAAGCACTGCCCCCCCATTAACCTAGGCTAGCTATTGTCCAGCAGCTCGACCATACCAGGCGCAGCAGGGTCTATGACGACCCGCACCTCATTCTGCGCACCATGCTCTCCCTACCATCAGGGGAACCCAACCATACGCTAACGACCAAAAGTGCACGCCCGAGAACCCAACGTATGTACAAGACCATGCCCGAGCCGAATAGAATAGCCCCTGCCACCCCAAAGAGAATGACAGGCAAAGAAAAACCCTCATCAAAGCACAACACGGTGGGTAGGGCCTGGTTCTCTCAGTCGAGGTGAGTAAAGGACTTACATATGAGGCAGGAGGAGACCCCCAATACCCCACTACTCAAGCCTGCGGGCCTCGATCACGTTGCCGTGTCAGCTCCCGGTTCCAGTTGAGTGCAGCCAAGACGCCTGAAATGGGTAGCCTCGGGCCCTCCGACCCCCCCTGACGACTGGGGCCTCACCCCGCTACCTGCCAAAAGAAGCCGAGAGTGTCACCTACCACCTAACTGCACCGCACCAATCAAAAGGCCCCACCGAAGCAGCACCTACCCCAGCCCCGACGACCGCCCCCAGCCTGGCACCCTACTGGTCCACCGTAATCGCCCTTCCTCCTATCTGTGATGGCCATCTCCCCTCCCATCCCGACTCTACCCAAAAAACAGTCACCTACGCCAGCGCCGCGCTCGCCGGGAAGCTCGCCAAAGCTCAGAGGGCCCCACCACAGGCACCGAATAACCTGCAGGTAACCTATACTGGCACTTGACGCCCAAGGTCGGTCGACACCCTACGTAGCCCGTGACACACCAGAGACGACACCTTGTTGACGACGGCAAAAGGAAGAAAGCGCCGCACCAAAATGGGTACACCCCAGACACAGCCAGAGGCACCAGAAACCGCGAAAAAGTGGAGAAGACACCGATCGGACACTGATAAAGGGGCAACACATCACCATTGCCTCCCTCCCACTGCCCTGCAACAGGTACAGCAAACCAACCTGAGGTAGAGGGGGTATAAGTTGTGGAAAAGGAACTCGGAAGGTTGCCTACCAAACCTTGTGACCGGTAAGGTAGCGGAGAAAGGAGCATCATAGTGAGCTCTCTCTACCACCTTCTACTAGAATTTCCTATATTGTAAGTATCTATTACTTCTCAGTTTAACTATTAATAACAAATCTCCTAAAGAATCTCTAGGAGAGAACTTTGCCTTCTAGATCTTCTGTATCAATAGCATCCACCCTCTATCCTATAACTCAATAGCTCTCTTCAATCTCTAAACTCTAAGATAATATATTCTCTTTGAGAAGTCTATCAGATCTAGATCTCTTCTATCTACTAGAGTCATTAATATCTTTCAGCTTATCTGACTCTACCTCTCAGTCCAAATCTAGTCTTTAGCCATCTTCAATAACCTCTTCACTACTTAAGCCAGAAAGTCTAAGTAATATATCAGATATCATAACTTTGACAACCAGTAAGTATTAAGAATTGATATCTACCTAATAAGAGAAATATGGTACCCCCTCTAACTCTAAAAAGTCTCTCTCTATTCTACTACCTTTCTCTTCTATCAAGCCCTGAGCAAGATAATCTATATACTGATAGAAATATATCTAGATAATATACTATCTCTCTTATAGAGATAATAGTTCCTACAATATCTCCACATATTAAAATATTCTTTAGTACTATTATCTCATACTTATGCCAGTTGAGCTTTATCTTGAAACACTCCTTATACTAGTCTATAACAGCTCTCAGCTTACTAACATCATCAATAAAACCAAGTCTAACCACTATATCATCAGCAAAAACCCCAATCTTCCAGACAATCTCTAAGACTAAAAGCTTTAATATCTTATAGTGAATCCTATTTATCAATAGCTCTAATGATAAAATATATAGAATAGAAGACAGTAGATCTCTCTAGAGAACCCCTCTCTTTAATGAGAATGAGATACTATAATATATATCTATTATATAAAATTACTACCCAGCTGCTCTCTAATAGACTAATTATCAATAACTAGAATTAGTGAGGGATATTAATCCTCACTAACATCTTCTCCAGCCAGACTCACTATACCTGATTATAAGCCTTCTCTTGATCTAAAAAGACCAACTATTTATTCAGCCTACTAGTCTTTACTCTCTCAATTATACTATAAACCTAGACTGTCTCATTTCTAATTAGTCTATCATCAACAAAATCCCTCTGCTCAACTTCTAATACCTATTGAGTCACTCTCTGTAATATCACAACAATCACCTTTATGACCAACTTCCTGTCTATATCCAGGAGTATAATTAGTCTCCAATTTATCCAATTCTATCTCTTGATCTTATCTTTATATAGTAGTATTACTAGACTAAGATTCTGATCCTCAATCTATATATAAAGATAAAGTTACATAGTACTATCATCTCTCCCAATACCTCTGGAACTTCTATCATCTTCTTTCAAAAGTCTCAAGAAAGACCATTCTTATCAGAAGCTATGCTCTATTTTGTAGCTAATAAGATATTCAAAATTTTATCCTCCTGGACTGGCTGAACCAAGTCTCAAAGACTATTAATTTGTAGAGAGTTCTAATTCTCCAGGAAGTGCTCAATAGCCTTCTCATCAGTACTTTCTTCTTTCTCACTCTACAGACCTCTCTATCTATTCTTTAAAGAATCTAAGATCCTCTGTTTCTATTTATAGAGTACTCTCTTCCATCTCACTGCTGCCTCACCCTCCTTACCTAAAGAAGTCTAAATAGATACTTAGTAGGTCTCTTGTTTTTCTTAAGTCCCTGCTACTATATCTAAGCTACCATCTTATATATATGAGTCTTTTTCTCCTTTCTCAATACTCTCTTCAACTTCTTCAACTCTAGCTGAGTTTATCTCAGTCTCCAATCTTCTACATTCTCTCACTTTAATATCTCTACCTACTCTAACTATAATCTTTCTATCTTATAGAAGATCTATCTTATCTACTATCTCTGCTGAGCCTCTTTAAACCTGCCAGCCTTACTCTAATACACTCTGGCAGCCTTCTTTGACTTCACTCAATAGACATCAACTATATTTCTAACAAATAATTTTCATCTCAATATTCTTCACTTAAGTATCTCACAACTTCTTTTCCTCTAACAAAGAGAAATTAAGATACTAATATTCAGACCTATTTTTGCTCCCCCTAAACCAGCTATACTCCAATAGCTCCTAATAATTAGACTATAGATATTACTCTATCTCTAAAGCTATCTAGACATCTATCTCTTAGAAGTTAGCAGTTAGCATCTAGTCAATCCTTGTCCTAAGTCTATTTACCTAATAAGTATAAACCCTCTGGTCACTCTACACTATCCTATCAGTATCTATCAATAAACTTAGATGCTCTACTTTCTCCCAAATATTCAAACCACCATTATAGCCTACTGTATATCTCTTTTTTTTTTTTTTTTTTTTTTTTTTTCTTTCATAAGTACTAAGTCCCTTTATTAACTAATTTTATTATAAATATAAGGTCTTCATACTATACTAGTAGCCCCAACCCAGCCTTACTCCACTCTATCTCACTCTAATATACTTTCTCTCTCTTACTCTCTCTTTCTTAAAAACTATCAGATTATTTACCACTGCAACCTATCTACTACTTCTCTCATATGTACCTTTTACTAAGTATTGACAGCAGCCTTCTTGAGGGCCTCATCTCTTTTATCAGCCAGATAGAACATCTACCATCAATCTCTCTTATCTCACTATTCTCTCTCCTAAAACTAACTATTCTTTTTTCTAAAACTAACTATTCTTTATTCTCAAATACAATAGTCAGTATCTAGTCAATCTCATCTATACTACTAATGCTCACCCTACAGTAAGTTACTTATTACTAATATACTCTATCAACCTCTCTCTCAAAATATTCCATCTTTCTCTCTCTCTATCTACTCACTATTTTATCTCCAGACAGCTTCCAACTATCACCTAGAAGTCTCCAAGAATCTTGTACTTAGTCAGCTAATATTTGGACATCTGTACAAACTCCCCCCTCCTGCTCTATATTGAAATACTTCTTGCACTTGAAAACTCCTCTATCTATCAAGTATCTTGATCAAAAGTTCAATATAATGTTCCTTCTTAAGATATACTACTATATAATCTAGAACTTCAGAGAAAGCTACTACTATATATATCTCAATACTCTAAGACCAGACTTTAGCCCAGTTTTATGCCTCACTAATACCTACTGACTGTCAGCCAATTGGTCCCAGATCCTGTCTCACTTTATATTAATACTCTATATCAATACTAACATCAAAGTCTATTAGTAGAGAACTACTCAACAGGAGCCTATCTCATCTCTATATTGCAGATTCCTATTGTACCTCTCTCTCATTATGATGCTAATATAGATCAATATAGTGAGTACCATTTATTACCTCCTATCAGAATTCTCTATAACATAAGTATCTACTGCTATCTAGATCAACTATTAATAATAGATTACCTGAAGAGCCTCTAGGGGAGAACTTTTCTTTCCAGACCCTCTGTATCAATACCACTTACTCACTACCTTATAACTCAATAGCTTTCTTCAACCACCAAGCCCTAAGACTATATATCTACTTTGGAAAGTCTACCAGACTCAGATCTCTACAGTCTATCAGTATCAACAAAATTTTCTAACTAATCTGACTCTACTTTTTAGCCCTTAGCTATCTTCAATAATCTCTTCATCACCTAAGACAAAAAGTCCAGATAATATGTCAGATACTATAACTTAGACAGCTAGTATATATTAAAAATTAACACCCACCTGGCTAGTAAAATATAGCACCCCCCTCAACTCTAAAGAACCTTCTTCCATTCTACTACCTTTCTCTTTTACTAAGCCCTGAGCAAAATCAAACTATATACTAACAAAAAGATGTCTAGATACTATACTGTCTTCTCTGTAAAGATAATAGTTCCAACAATATCTCTTCTAATTAAACTATTTTCCAGTACTATTATCTCACACTTATACTAGTTAAGCTTAGTCCTAGAGTACTCCTCATATCATTTAACTATAGCTCTCAGCTTATCAACATCATTAACAGAACTAAGACCAACTATTATAGTATCAGCAAAAACTCCAACCTTCTACACAATCTCCAAAATTAGAAATTTCAATACTATGTAGTAAATTCTATCTATCAATAACTCTAATAATAAAGTATATAAAATAAGAGACAATGGGTCTCTCTGAAGAATCTCTCTTTCTAATAGAAATGAGACATCATGATGACTATTATATAAAATCACTATCTGGCTACTCTCTAATAGACTAATTATGAATAATTAGAGTTAGTAAGAGATATTAATTCTCTCCAACACCTTCTTAGCCAGACATGCTGAACCCAATTATAGGTTTTCTTCTGATCTAGTAAGACTAACCAGCTATCTAGCCTATATATGCTTGCTCTCTCTATTATACTATAAACTTAGGCTATCTCATCTTGAATCAGCCTACTACTAACAAAACTCCTCTATTTGATCTCTAGTATCTATTGAGCTACCCTCTGCAACTTTGCAACAAACACCTTTATGACCAACTTTTTGTCTATATCTAAGAGTATAATTAGTCTCCAATTCTTCTAATTCTCTCTTCTGTCCTTATCCTTATATAGCAGTGCTACCAAATTAAGATTCTGACCACCAATCTATATCTCAGACCTAAGGATAAAGTCACATAGTACTATCATCTTCCCCAATATCCTCAAAACTCCTACCATCTTCTTTCAAAAGTCCCAAGACAAGCCATCTTTATCAGGAACTATGCTCTATTTTATAGCTAATAAGATACTCAAGATTTCATTCTTCTAAACCAGCTGAATTAAGTCCTCAAGACTATCTAACTGTAGAGAGTGACAATTCTCCAGAGAGTACTCAATAGTCTTCTTATTAGTATCTTCTTATTTCTTACTCCACAGGTCTCTCTATCTATCTTTCAGAGAATCTAAGATCCTCTGTATTCTATTCATTAAAGTATCTTTCTCATTGAGTATCCCCTTCTACCTCTACCTCACCCTTCTTGTCTGAAGAAGTCTAGTCAGATACTTAGTAAACTACTTGGTCTCCTCAAGTCTCTGTCACTATAGTCAAGTCACTATACCCATATATGAGTCTTCTCCTTCTCTCTCAATACTCTTTTCAATTCTCTTACCTCTATCTAGACTCAAACTAGTCTCCAATCAACTACATCTCTCTGTTTCAATAATTCTATCTACTCCAACTATAATCTCTCTATTCTGTAGGATGTCCACCTCATCTGTTATTTCTGCTGAGTCTCTATAAATCTACTAGTCTTACTTCAATATATCCTAGTAGCCTCTTTCAACTTTACTCAATAGACCCTCAAGGAGACCTCTCAAAATTTCAACAAATAATCTTTAACTCAATGTCCTCCACTCAAGAATCTCACAACTCCTTCTTTACCAATAAAGAGAAATTAAGATACCAATGTCAAGATCCATCTCCACTCTCTCCAAACTGGTTATATTCTAATAGTCTCTAATGATCAGATCACAGATATCACTCTACCTCCAAATATTTCAAAATATCTATCCCTCAGTAGTCAGCAGTCAATTCTTATTTAAAGTCCATTCACTCAGTAAGTATAAACCCTCTGGTCACCCCACACTACTCTGCTAGTATCTACTAAAGAACTTAGATACTCTACTTCCTCTTAGATATCCAGATCACTACTATGATCCCCAGCATATCTCTCTCTATCTACTCTATCTAACTATGTATTCTGTATCATATTAAAGTCCCTACCTAGCATATCTACACTAGTCTCAGCACTTATAAAGTCTATTTATCTACTCTACTCAATCACTTCTAACTACTAGTAATAATAAGAGCTATCAACTACTAGCTCTCACTCTGGTCTTTACTACTCTCCCCCAGACCAAGTAGTTTCTCTAACCCTAACCTTATAAAGTTCTCCTTTATCACTCTATATTAGAATTCTTACCTTACTCCTCCAAACTACTATATTATCTCATTCTCTCACCTACTTCTATTCTTCCAAATCTTCTTTATAGTATATATTCTATAATAGAAAAAGATCTACCTCCAAACCCTTCAGTCAAGGAAAAATGTTTTGACATCTTACTGAGTCTCTCAGACTATTTACATTTAGTAAAAAAAATTATTATATATATTATATTCTTAATCTCTTTATAGTTCTACACTCATCTTCTCCCAAGCTAAGTCTAGATTATACTCCACAATAGCTTTCTTCTTCTCAATCTTCTTAGCCTCTAATCTAGTCAGTATCACTATTATTATCTCATCATCCTTAGTCTCTATCTTCTCTTTATACTCTATATATATCTTCTACCAATACTGTAATCCATACCTCTGTTTCTACCAGAAGGCTGTATACTCTCTAGCAATTACTGCTAATTCAGCTTCTCTCACTATATCTACCTTATAATCTTTCTCCTCCAGAAATATAGCCAACATCTTAGCCTTCAGCTTCTCTACTACTCCATTATCTTATAATACTCTTATTCAGTACTCCTCACTGATAATCTGCAGAGCCACCTCTCTCAGCTCCTCTACTACCAACTTGTTTATTATTGTACTTATCTAGCATATGTCACCAATATATATGCTTCTCTCCAAGAGTTACAGGCTTCTTCTCTCTCTAGTAATATAGTACATATCTATACTAGTACTTACAGACTCATCACACTCCTCCTTCTGAATGTCCTGTATCTCATTCTCCTCAACCCCAATTATCTGCCCTCTCTTTATTATATTTAATACTCCAATCTGAACTCTATGAGTGCCTCTCATCTCTATATCTTCTATAACTCTCCAATCTTGAGTATTAGTTCTCACTATATAATCTTTCAGATCTCAAGCACACTATCTTTATAGAGCTTCTGGTCTCTTGCCTTTCTGCTCTCCTTTATACCCTCCTCTCTACTCTGCTCCAACTTCAGTCCAATTACTTACCTCTACTCCTTCTGACCTCTCTCCAATCCCAACCATCTTCTTCTTCTTCAGATCTACCAGCAAATTCCTCTGCTACTTTCTTCTCTAAGTCTTCTCTCACAATATCTTATCTATACAAATTTACTTGCTATTAATTATCTTTAGATATATTGATACCACATAAGCCCTCCATGCTACTGCCTGACACTTTACTATTCCACTGAGTATTTTTAGTATCTTTAGCCTCTTCCTTACTTTCTTTTACTCTTATTATTTTATAAACAAAAATATTATATATCTATACTAAAGGTCAGTCCTTAGTCTTCTTAGTAGTCTCTTTCTCTATAAGCTAGAGCCAAATATCTATATTCTTTATTCTGAATAAGATTCTCTCTTATATCTAAAATCCAATATTCACTATATTATCAAACTTCTCTATAATCTCTTCTACTCTTAGATCCTATCTTAGATACTAAGCTATCAGCACTACTACTATTATCTTACTAACTGATAACTCAGTTCTCAAGACCTTCTCTAATGGCCCCCTCCTCTTTAAACCCCACCTAAATTCTATCCAGCTCACATAGGAACTTCACTGATACTGCTTCAGCCATTTGGTCTATAATCAGACTCAAGACTATCTTGGCCATTACTGTCAGTTCTCAGAAGTACAAAGTGATTATAAATTTCAAGATCAACTTTTTAAATAATAGAGCCACTACTAGGTCTATTATACTATCTATCAGATCCTCCTTCTCTATATGCTCTATTTGCTCAGCCTCACTATTAGTAGTTATATCTAGATTTTTTTTTCAGATCTACTCTAACTTTGTTATCAGCAGTTACATTCTAGACCCCAGTGACAGCCCTACCAGCTCCTATATCTATTCTATCAGACAGTAATCTTTCAGTTCTCTCAGTGCTTATCTTTTTCTTCTCTATTTTGCTACTCTATATATCTCCAGACTACTTTCTCATCTTTACCTTAGTAGTAAAGCTCATTGGCCTCTATGCTCTATCTTTTATACTTGGTAGCTAACTTCTACTAGCCCCTCTCTATCTACTTTCACTACTGAAAAAACATATTTCCATACTATAGCTTCTTCTAATATACTACTAACTAAATGTCCCAAATTCACCCAACTCAGTAGATCTGCAGAACTCTTATATATTATAATATTACTAATATATTTTATCCAAAAACTACATAAAAAGTATTAAAAGGTATTTATATAATATGAATTATATCAGAGAAAGATATATAACTATATACCTCTCTCTATTAGTTCTATCTAATAGTACATTCTACATTGAGGGTCATAAGTATATCAATGTTTTATTATTTTTACTTTTTAAATTAATTATAGCTTATATAAAAATATTATTGAAGCCATTTTTTAACCAGTAATAGAATAGGTTTAGAACTTCTAAATATATTAGTTTTACCTTATTTGGATGATTACAAATAAAGTTATTACTATTTAAAGTTATATTAATCATTGGTACACTTATGGCCCTGATGGTACCTGAATCACTTTATTCATAATAATTAATATTTGGTGTATTTTCCCTTAGCTTTAATTACTACAGCAACATGCCTCAGCATACTCTCTACCAATTTGACACAAATGTCTTGCAGAATACCATTCCATTCATCCTCCACCTGCTCCCACAACTCCTCCATACCATTTGGCGGTGTTTCGTACATACTGAGCTTCCTCTTGAGATGGCACCATAAATGCTTGATTGGATTGATATCAGGAGATTGTGCAGGCTAGTCCAGGATGCAAATAGAATGATCGGTGAGCCATTTGGAAGCTGCCTTGGATGTATGCTTTGGATCATTATCTTGTTAGAATATGAGCTTCTTCCTGTTCATCTTAAAAAACTGGATGGATTTTTGCAGCTCATCAGCGAGAATGCTCGTATAGAGCTCTGCATTCATTCTACCATCAATCCAGCATGCATAGTCTATACCATAGTAATTCATGCAACTCCAGACCATTACTGATCTGCCACCAAATTTGATGGTCCCTTTCATGTAGCGGTCAAGTGGTATTATGCCTGGCTTCTTCCACACTCATTGACGTCTGTTGGACCCAAAACAATTGATCTTTGTCTCATCTGAAAAAATGACCCATTTCCAGTCATCTAGAGTCCAATATTGGTACTTAAGAGCAAATTTGTAACATGCCTTGATATGATGCTTGAACAACATAGGCTTCTTCTGCTTAATGGCAGCCTTCAGACCCACTTGTTTCAGTGCCTGGCATATGGTCTTGGCACCAACAGATGGTTTTCCTTCTTCTTCCATAGTTTTGGTGACCATTGTGGCAGTTTCCACCTTACCAGTAGTTATTTGGCAAATGGCCCATATCTCATCTCTGGTAGAAAGGGTCCGCGGGTGACTGCTTTTTCATAATATTTCAATGTCATCACAGTACTGATCCCTTATATGGCACACAGTCACCATTCCAACATCCATCTCTTTGGCAATCTTGTGTGCTGATGTACCAGAATGCAGTTCATAGATTATATGGTTATGAATGTTTTCAGGGAGCTTTCTCATGGTTCAAAGTATGTCAGAGATAGAGAAGATATAGATAATGAAGCCTCAATCAGAGAAATTTTTTTTAAAACATCAAGAGCTCGTAAAACAATGGTAGGGGCCTCCAGGTACCATCAGGGCCATAAGTGTACCAATGATTAATATAACTTTAAATAGTAATAACTTTATTTGTAATCATCCAAATAAGGCAAAACAAATATATTTTGAAGTTCTAAACCTATTCTATTACTGGTTAAAAAATGGCTTCAATAATATTTTTATATAAGCTATAATTAATTTAAAAAGTAAAAATAATAAAACATTGGTACACTTATGACTCTTACTGTATACTATATATATTAAAGTCTCTACTCAGTATATGTATCTATATCAGCTTTAGCAAATATACTATACTCATAAAGTCTATTCAGCTACTTTACCTAATCACTCCTAACTTTTAGACAATAATAAGAACCTACTACTACTAGATCTTACTCTGGTCTTTACTACTTCCTCTATACTAAATAGTCTCTCTATCCTGCAATCCCACATAGTTCTCTCTTACTTCTCTATATCAGAATTCTTACTTTATTCCTCTAAATCACTATATTATCCCACTCTCTTATCTATATCTGTCTATTCAATTTCTCTTTACAGCATATATTCTATAGTAGAAAAAGATCTGCCTCTAAACCCTACAGTTAAGTAAAAATATTTCAACATCTCATAGAGTTCTGCAGATCATTTATATTTAATGAGAAAATGTTAGATGTACTGTTCATAAAAAAATATTATTATATTGTAGTCTTATCTTTATAGTTCTATACTTATCTTCTCTTAAGCTAAGTTTAGACTATATTCTGCAATCACTTTCTTCTCCTCAACCTTCTTATATAATATCTAATCTAGTCAGTATCTCAGCAATCTTCTCACTATCTTTGACCTCTATCTTTTTCTTATACTTCTTATATATTGTCTACTAGAGCTGCAATCTATACTACTACTTTTACCAGAAAACAGTATACTTTCAGCAACTACTGTCAATTTAGCCTCTTATACTATATCTATCTTATAATCTTTCTCTTTCAAAAATATAGCCAAAATCTCAACCTTCAACTTTCCTATCACTCTATTATCTCTCAATACCCTTATTTAGTACTCTTCTATATTATCTCTTCTCTACTATCATACCAGTCACAAGATATCATTAAGCAACTATCTGGAGTTCTTTTTTCTTAACTTTACTTCTCTATTTCGATATAGTTTACTATATCTGTTACAGAATAGTAGAAGGAAGACAATAGTGATGAGTTATCTCTTTATTAGTATTAGATTAGTACTTCCTCCTCTTTTTTATAATTTCTAATATCTCTAGCTATATCTAAAGTATATTTATTTTAGTATAGTACCTTCTTTCTTTTAATATTATCAATATAGTATCATATCAGTATATTATGAGCTATATAGAGAGTTAGTCAATCTCAGCTTTCTCTGGTACTATTTAGGTTATACAACTTTTGGAAAGTACTTAGAATATTGTTTTTGGAGAAAAGAGACTAGCAATATAGTAACTGACAGGCAATCTGAGGTGCATACTGAGTAGAGTGGTCTGAGTATATTCAACTGGCAGTATGTGGGGAGGGGCCCTGGCCTGGGGGGAAATATGAGGGGTCTACTGGCAGGAGGATGCAGAAGGGGAGGAAGCAGTGGTGGAGAACAGGGGTCAGAGAGAGCAAGCTTTGCAGAGACAGTGAAGGGGAGACAGCAGACATCTGGGCTAGAGGGCTGGCTGAGGAAAGGCAAGGAGATGGGGAAGGCAATAGTATATGGGGGAGTAGCTCTTGGTGGTGGGGGCAGTGGAGCTGGGGGTGTAGTGACTGGGGTGAATATGATGGCTGATGGTGATGGGATTGCCAATCTGAAAAAAAATCCAGATATGACTGCTGATGGCAGAGCTGAGAGGATGGGGCTTGGATGGCAGAGAGATTTGGCAAATAGTATGATGGGCTTGAAGAAGTTAATCTTGGAGTTCATGGTTACTTTGTGCTTCTAGGGCCTAGCAGTGACAGTAAAAATAGTGCTGGGGCTAATCACTAAGCAGGTGGCTGGAGCAGTATCAGTGAAGTTTCTGAAGGGACTAGAGGGAGTGGAGGTGGACATTGAGGAGACTGGGCCTTTAGAGGAGGTGCTGAAGGCTGAACTGACTATTGGAGAGATATGTGTTCTAATGGCACATTGCCTGAGATGGGACCCCAGGTGATCTACCTTTCTCCTGTACAATTCACATTACACAAACTCCAAGCAACAGTTTTCAGTACAACTAGGAGAAAAGGTATTATAAACATATCATTGAGCAAGAGTTCTGACGGGCATACTGGGTCAGGTGGACCTGGGGCTTTCAGCTGGCAGTATGTGGAGAGAGGGTATGGATTGGGGATGGGGGCTTTTGGAGGGTTGAAGGGTGGCAAAGGCTCTAGAGGAGGACCAGTGTTTGGTGGATCTGAGGGAAGGCCTGGTCCCTCCAGCTTTGCTGACAAGGTGAAGGTGAGTGGATGGTCTGCTGGAACCAGGGCTGGCACTGCTGAGAGGAAGGGCAAGGCTAGTATCAGGAGGGAGAGTGACCCTCAGGGGGGAGATGGGAGCATAGGGGCTAGAGGGGCTGTAGCTGGGAGTGTGACTATTATTGGGAGTGTGATGAGAGATCAGGAAAAAAAAAGAGATGTGATGGCTGATGGCCAGGTGGAGCAGAGGTTCCCAATGGAGAAGGGGGACCTGGCAGATGGTGTAATGGGGCTGGCAGTGACCCCATTACTCAAGAAGTTGATCTCAGAGTTTGTGGTGACCTTGTGCTTTCGAGGCTTGGTGGTGATGATGAGGATGGTCCTGGGGCTTATTTCGAAGCAGGTGGCTGGGGCAGCCTCAGTGAAGTTCCTGAAGGGTCTGGAGGGGGTTGAGGTGGGCTTTGAGAAGACAGGCCCACTGGATGAGGCCCTGAAGAATAGAGTAGTGGTTGGGGAAGTGGTGGTCCTCATGGTGCGGTGCTTGAGGTGGGACCCCAGGGTGGTGCAGCTTCTGGTGAGAGGAGTGCTGATGGTGATGAAGGAGGAGACTAGGAGGAAGAGACTAGGAGGAGGGTGGAGGAGGTGATGGTAGAGTATAGTGACATGGTAGACATTGGCTTCCAGATATGGGAGGGGACCACATTCAGGATAGGTGATATCAATGTCAAAATTTGGCTGGTAGGAAAGGAGGTCACCAGAAAGTCAAGTGACTGGCCCTCAGTGCTAATGTAGGGGGCTTTTATCTGTAAGGTGTCGAGGGTGAAAGGGAGTGAAGAGGAGGAAGAGGACTTGTTGGAGGCTCTAGAGGAGTTGAGTGGTATGGTTGAGAGGAGGGTGAAGGCCTGGAGAGTGTTTGAGGAGTCAACACATCTGGAGATTATAGATGGGAAGTGTATTTGCACTGACAAGAGGCAGTGGGAGTGGGCCCAGGGGTGCAGGAGGCAGAGGGAGCTATTGGCGAGTATGAAAGGAGAGGCAAAGAAGAAGATAGATGGGGCTGCAGTATCTGGGGGTGTCAAAGCCAGTATCTGGGCTAGTAAAGGAGAAGGGGAGGTGGAGGCAAATGAGGAAGGGGCTGGGAAGATGCTGAGCAAGGACCCCTATGCTGATGGTACATTTGAAGTCTGGGAGCAGGATTTGGACCCCCCTCTTATCAGGAGGGGCCTGGCTGTGAGAAGAGGGACAACAGAGGATGTACTGATGCAGGGAGTCCAATGAGTGTACTTTGGGGTCTCCGATGTAGCAAAAGGGGGCCAGGTGGTGGTGGTTGGTGAGGACAAGCTGGTGGATGTCCCTGAGGAGGAGTGGGATGAGGCTGCCAGTGTCAGAGCTGATACCACAATGTTGGATACAGGGGTGGGGAACCTGCTGTGGATGAGTAAGGTGATGGATAACCTTGCGGCTGAGGAGTTGGGGGAGATAGACCTATATATGATACCTGAGGAGCATTGGGTACAGATTCTGTATGGCAATGGGGGGGTAGAGGCACTGAAGGTGGAGATTCTGGTAATTTTCATAGAGGAGGAGGGATACAAGGTTAATAAGATGAGAGAGGTAGAGCTGGCAGTTGTTGCTGGTAAGCAGGCTACCTACTGTTGGGCAGAGCATCATGGTTTGCAGCTCTGGCAGGAGGCCTGTCTGGAGTATTGTGAGGACTTTGAGGAGAGAGAGGATGGGGTGATGGCTGAACTTCTGGGAGGGTTGGAGGCACAGGAAGCTGAGAAGAAAGAACTAGCAGCCAAATGAGACTTGGACTTGGTACAGGAGGAGTTGAATGTGGATTTGTAGAGGATGTGAGTGATATATAACATGATTTCTTATGAACAATATAACCAATATTTTCTCTTTGAATGTGAATGGGTTAAGGGGTTCTGGGCAGTGTAAGAACATTTTTACTTAGCTTAAGAGATTGGAGGCTGATCTCTTCTTACTGCAGGATGTGCAGTGTAAGGATGAGGACAATCAGGTGGAGTGGACTAGGGAATTGGGTGGGGCTGCTGCTTGGTTTGGCAAAGTGATGATTCTGATGAAGAAGGGTAGAGGTGACCTGAGAGGAATCAGGAACTGGGGTGAGTGATTGGTCTGGAGAGATTGGATTCAGCCAGGGTAGGAATCAGTAAGGGTTGGCTCCTGTTACTGCCCTGTGGTTAGGGGCAAGAGGATTATATAGATTGAGGAGCTGCTGGAGAAGGGTATTCTCTTGGAGAAAGGAGTTGATATTCTGGCTGGTGATTTTAATATGGTTCGGGATCCACATCTGGATAGAACTGATGGAGAGAGAAATGCAGGTGGGAGGAGTGGTGGCCTGGAGGCATGAGAGGAGGTAGAGAAACTTAGTTTCTTAGGGGATATGGGCAGAATGTGGTGGGGTGACACTAGGGTCTACACACATTGGATAAATGGCTTAGGTATGAGGATTGACTGAATACTGACAGCTGAATGTTAGGGTGCTGATGTTTGGAAGACTGTGGAGGTAGAGTGGTGTCTATGGTCTGATCACTGGGGACTATTGGGGCAGGAGCAGTTTGGGGGGAGTGGAGATGGACCCAGATATTGGCACCTTAACTCCTCTCTGCTAGATGAGAAGAGATTGTGGGAATTATGGGTAGAGGATGTACAGGTGAAGGTTCCTTTCTGGAGATATGAGGGTTTGTCTATTGGTGTCCAGTAGATGAGGTTGAAGGAGGCTACAAGGATTTATTGGGGTGGAGCTGATAGAGAGGCTGGGAGACAGAGGAGGAAGTGCATATGGTATGCTTCAAATAGGATGATGAGATTGCAGATGGAATGGGTGGACTTGCTTTCTTCTGTTGGGATGGATGATTGGAGGTTAGAGTGGGTGAAATTGGAGGTAGTAGAACTGCAACAGATGTTGAGAGAGGAGGAAGAGATTCATATGTGAGGGATGACTACCAGGTTATAGTGGCAGGAGCTAGAGGAGAGGAAGCAGCCTACTAGGTACTTGTCTAGACTCCTCAAAGCTAGGAGGGTACAACATAGGTGGGATGGGGTCTTGGATGCCAAGGGAAATATAATACATGGCATGCAACAGATCTTGGGGGTTTTGAAGGAGAGTTGGTGGGGTCTGTGAAGTGAGGAAGAAGGGGGTATGGAGGAAGAGGCAATTGGTGACACCCTGGAAGAGTGGGAGCCACCACAGGTGGAGAGACTGGGTGACCTAATCTTACCAGTCCAAGAGGAGGAGATCCAGGGGATCCTTGCAGCCACTAAGCTTGGGACAGTACCTGGGGAGGATGGGTTACCTTGGAACTTCTGGAAGAAGATGGCAAAGGTCCCTAAAGTGTTAGAAGAGATGGCTGCCCTCTGTGATCATGTTCTTCTGAATGGCGAGTGGGTTGGAGAGCAGGACTTGGGGCTGGTGGCCTTATTGTATAAAGACAAGGGTAGGCAAGAGGAATGGAGGAACTGGAGGCCAATCATACTTCTGGATATGGACTGGAAGTTGGTGACTAAGGTGATTGTTGCAAGACTACAAAAGGTTGCTCAACAGGTGCTGGGTGAGGAGCAGTAGGGCTTTGTAGGAGGTAGACTTATCAGAGATGGGACTGCCTGGGTGCATGGTATCATAGAAGGGGCCCGGGCTTGTGGACTGGATGGTAGACTGGTATTTCTGGACCAGGAGAAGGCCTACAACCATGTTCAGTGGGTATGGCTGGGCAAGGTACTGGATAGAATTTGTGTTCTACAATGGTTTAGAGCTTCTATATTGAAGTTGTTGGAGGGTAGTAGGGCAGCACTAATGTGCAATGGTCACAGAGGTTTGGCATTTCTCTTGGGAGAGAAGTTCCTCAAGGAGACCTGCTGTCTCCTATTCTTTATGCCCTGTCACTGGAACCTTTGATGGATAGGATCCATAGGAAGGTGGCTGGGCTCTCTGTATATGGTATAGTGTGGAAGGTGGGGGCCTTTGCAGATGATATGGTAGTTGGGCTTAGATCAGTGGCAGATGTAGAGGTGCTTAAGGAAACGGTGGAATGGTATGAGGCACACTCTGGGGCAAAACTCAACTGGCATAAGTGTGAGACAATAGTGTTGGGAAATGGGCTAGTAAGAGGGGACATCATTGGAACAATTGTCTCCATAGGAGAGGTAGTGAGGTATCTTGGTATCTTCCTCTCTGTATATGGGTTGGTCTTACCATGGGTATGGTAGGAGAGGAGGGTAGCTGTTTGGGGGGAGGCTCTTCGAGGTTGGGGGGGTCGTCACATCTCTCTAGTGGGGTAGGTATCAATCTTAAATGTTTACTGGTTCCCCAAGCTGTGGTATGTAGCATATCACTTAGAATTTTCAGCATGGGTGGTGAAGAGGCTGATGAAACTAGCTAGGGATTGGATTTGGGCAGGAAGAAGGTCCCAGATCAGTTGGGATACCCTTGTAGAGCTAGGGATTAGGAGAGGCCTAGGTCTGGTAGATTTCCCTAAGCAGCTATACTGTCTGCGAGCCTGGTGGTTGAGAAGGATGGTAGAGCTATAGGGAGGAGGTTGGGTACTGCTGATGCAGAAGGTGTGGAAGATGAGATTCTCCCCTTGAGGGTCCTCAGGAGATTTGCTCTCTCTGGTGGGTCTGAAGGGAAGCCAACAGATAAGGTATAAGGGCTTCTGGTAGGGAGTGGTAGATGGAGCATACCAGATAGGCCTGCGCTGGGGTGGCAATGAGGGAGAGGTGGTGTGGGGCCCTGCTATATGGCATTGGGACTGACTGCTTCTAGGGGGGTCTCTGCTTGCTGAGTTTGACATTGGTGATAGAGTGGAGTGTCAGTAGAGACTTGGCCAGGATCTTTGGCCAAGGAGTTGGCAGGCAGTGGGGATTGGTGAGAAGTGGGACTGGACAGAAATCTGGTCCTGGAGTGCTGAGGTGTGGAGGTAGCTTCCTCCCAAATTCTGGGTAGTATGGTGGCGAATGCTGCAGAGGAATGTTATGTTGAATTTCCATACTGGGCATCTGGTGGATGGTGGCTGACTGGATTGTAAGGAGTGTTATAATGTAGGGCAAGCTGGGGGAGTAGTGCAGACACCAGAACATTGGCTGGGAGAATGTGAGGTTTTGGGGGACTTTTGGATAGCTATAGGGGCCCAGCTGAGTGTAGGAAGGAGGCTAAATGGCAAGAGAGATCACTGAGAGGATTTGAAATCTAGACTGATGGGAGGTGTCAGCAATGGGTGGCTCACAATAGGGTTGGTTATAGCAGTGTGAGTAAGTTTGGCTGGATATTGGCTCTTTGTTTTTGAGGAAGGGTAATAAATAGGGGTGCAGGAGAAGCTATTGAGATGGGAGGCTTTGGTGAGAGATCTACTGACTGAGTGGTAGATTGGTTGGGGTCTCCAGGGTGGGCAATGTCGCCAGCTGGTGGAGGAGATCTATAGACAGAGTGGTGGATGGGTGGAGATGGTGTTTGACAAAGTAGTCTTTCATCG
>RBNI01002419.1:0-18574 GCA_003990745.1 Jimgerdemannia flammicorona | reverse complement strand
GTACTACTTGAGGTACTGGTGCAGAGTGTGATGGGGTTCTTTGGGTCTGTATAAGTTGCTGGAGTAATAGTTGTGGGTCTGGAGTAAGGGCTTGATAGATAGCTGTCTGTTGCTGTGTAGGTGTGTTCTGTCCTGATAGAGGTTTGTTTTCTTCGGTGGTATATCCAGGATTGAATTCACTAAGATACTCCTCCTCCTCTTCTTGGGTTTGCTCAGCATCAAAGTAGACAGAATCAGTTATATATCTGATTTCAGATGGACTTAATTCAAGCTCAAGTTCCAGTTCGGTATTGGTTTCAGATTCAGGTAGAGTTATAGCAGGGCCTGCTTCAGGTTCAGGATCAGGTAGTTGATGAAGGGTTTCTCTTGCTTCTTCTTTAAGAATATGGTGGGCCTTGCTGTTCTGGAATCGGTAGTATAATGCGGTCTTGGTCCTGGTATGGTGAAAGTCAGTAGAGTTGAGCCACTTGGCTACAGAGGCTTGGGCTTCATGAGGAACTAAGGCTAGAAAGACTGCTACTGGTTGTCCTAGGTCACTCGGGTTTGTGGAGCTGACAAAACTCTTGTTGAGAAGAGTAAAGAAGGCTTCTATAAGTCCTTCTTCATCTTGACTTGCTGGGTGTAGGGCAAGGAGTTCAGTAAATAGGGTTTCGCCTATTTGCTAGTTTAATCAGAGTACTTCTTTCTTTGAATGAAGCTTGTCCCACTTGTTGCAGGTGTGGAGGTCAAATTGTCCTTGTACGTCAGGTTCAATTCTCTCCAGATTGTCAGATAGTTCAGAATAAATTCCAGTTCAGAGGTTGGGCTTTATACCAACTTGTAGGAATTTGCAGAAGGGTTTGTAGCAGGGTGAGAAAGCATCTTGAAGTGGAATTGGGTTGTAAACCGCTGCTACCAAGTTGTAAGAGGGTTGCTTTTTAGGGTAACCATTACGTAGTTCTGGAAGGGTTTTCTGGAAGTTCTAGATATTCTGGAAGACCGTTTTCTTATGGTCAAGATCAATTTCATATAGAGTACGTCCTCTACGCTTATTGATTTCAAGATTGGGTTGACGTCTCAACCAAAGTCCTTTCAATGGACTAGTTCTGGATATTCAGGAATTTCCGTATTTCAGAAAGTTTAAGGAACTAAGGCCAGCTTAGTTGAATTGGCGTATCGCTGCAGTCAATACCTAATTAGGAAATTTCGTGATGGGGTTAGGAGTAGGACCTAACAGGGGCGGGTTTACTTAAGAGTGGTTTGTGGGGTATTTAAATGGATTTATTCTCTATTCATGATATTGCTATACTAGGAGTAGTTGTGTGGGGGATATTTGGGGAAGTATTTGGAAATGTTCTTATGTGTTCGAGTCTGAGATTCTGAGGTCTGGGAGAGGGGGTATTTATACTAGTGAGGGGTTATCTGGACTATGCTAAATATGGATGTAGCACTAAGTGCTTTGCTGAGTTGGAATGCAGTCACGTAGTACAAGTGTGATCTGACACATCAAGAGATCATCTGACTGCTGAGTCAGTTCACAGTTATGTCGTACAAGGCTAATCTAACTATACTATGACTGCTAGACTATTTATGGTTTAGGCACTGTCTGGATAGTCTTCAATGACATCACCATCAATAGCTTCATCTCTGATGAAGTAGTCATCTAGGAAAAGTGGTTCGCAGATTACTTCTCCTTGTTCACTGAGATAATAATACATTGGAACTTCATCTCTGTCCCATAGGATAGCATCATCTGTCTCATATTCTGGATAAGGTGTTGGTGGATAAAGAAGTGGTGCATCGTTTTCGCTTTCATCGGATTCACTATCTGCATACCTTCTATAGGTTACAGCACTATGAGTTGCGGGGTTGTAGTATGCTGGCAGCTGTGGTTCGTGTCATTCGTACTCGGGTGGTGGAGTGGTTGGTTCAATCTCAAGGGTTGTCTGAAGGTACAGGTTGTGTTCTCCGGTCTCTTCATTGTAGTTGAAGTAATCAGGGGTAAATGCAAGTTGGTATTCATGCCAGTGGTCATTGTCCCAATAAGTCTCGTACATGGTTATGAACTATTGTAAGTTCATCAGCAGAGTTGGCGGTGTGATCAGAGTTGGAAGAGATCCTTGGCTTGAGGTCATGTCAGCATCGGAAGGATCATTGTCTTCTGCTTCATCTTTGTCAAAGTTAATTATATCATAGATATCCTTCATGGCATATCCAACTTGGGGCATTTGCAGGATGTGGTCATCGGGGTACGGAAAGGTTCTGTCTGTGGTTTCAACGTACTCAAGGTACTTGTGGTTGAGTTCTTGTATCATGTCATCGATTTGGCCATAGGACAAGATAGCAACCATTTCGCTGGTAGTGACTCGGAGGCAGGGAATAAAGGTACTGTACTCATAAAAGAGTTCTCGGTGTTTGCGGGCGATGAGTTTCTGGTGTTGAGACATCTGGGTAATGTCTGTATTATGGTGGTGTTCAACCATGTCTTCTAGGAGGCGGCTGATCTGGTAGTAGCTTGAGATTTGTCCAATCCGGTGGGCCTCATTAAGCATGTTCAGGGCATTCCATCGGGCTTCCACGAAGTAGAGAGGTGCTTGGCTGTAGATATTCATGAGGGGCAGAGGGGGTGTGGCTCGGTTGACAATGGTGTTCCAAATGTCAGCATGGATGCAGTTGTAGATTTCAGTAGTCATGTTTGTATATTTGGAAGTTGTGGTTGTTATTGTTTTGGTTCTTCGTTTCGACGCATCTCGGGACTGGGTATATATGTATTTGTTCTGGATTGGTAAGATCTTATTTGTGTGAATCTTGTGTTCCGTGACTTGGTATTGACTCAGCTTTGTGTGCTGTGACTTCTGTTTGACTCAGCTTTGTGATCTTGCAGGTGATTTCCAGATTTGTTCAGAGATTGCGTGTAATTTCCGTGGCTTGGAGGTTGTGCACTTACATGACCCCTCTGTATCCCCCAACTGAGCCACCAGCCTATCAAGGTATCCTCCATCAGACTACATATGTCACTACTGCAGCCAGACTTCCAAGCCCAGTCTCCTCCCATCTTCGAACACAAATAGCTAGTGTCCAGCCAACTCTACCCAAATGGCCAGTACTTAGCCTAGCATGAGCCATTCCTTTCTCACCCCCTCCACCAGTCTGTCTCTTAAATCCTTCCACCGCCCCTGTGTACCTGATCCCCTATCCCTCACTCCTAAATAATCTCCAACAGATTGCCAAAAGTCACTAAGTACCTCACACTCTCCTAGCCAATGTTCTGGCGTCTGTATATAATCCCCTTCTTGGCCTATATTATAGCATTTCTTATAGTCAAAACAACCCCCCTCAACAAGGTGACCTAAGTGGTATATAATTGAGCATGACATTTCTCCTCAACATATGCCACCAAGTCACCCAATACTTCAGCGGCATCCATCTTTTCACCTCAGTACTCTATGCCCAAAAGCTCTGCCAGTCCCACTCCTTGCCAATTCCTACACTTTGCCAACCACTGGGCCACAGATCCTGGCCTGGTCCCCTCTGGCAGTCTATCCCATCACTAATATCAAACTCAAGCAATGGGACTCTGCCCAGTAGCACCCAGTCCCATCGCCATATCTCTGGGTCCCAATCCTCCTCTCCCTCATTACCCCACCAACAGATCCCAATACAGTATGCCCCCTCTGCTATCCCCTACCAGAAGCCTTTAAATCACAATTGAGCAGTGTTCTGAAGTTCAACCAAAGATAGGAGATCACTAGTTGAATCTCTAGGCGCAGACCACCTCTCCCAAATCTTCTGCAATAAGGAAACCCAACCACCTCCTCCCAATTCTATGGCTCTCTTCAATCACTAAACTCTCAAGCAGTGTAGCCTCTTTGGAAAGTCCACCAGTCCTAGTCCGCCACTTGCCACTGGTAGAGACAAGACCTCCCAGCTTATCTGACTCCTCCTTCCAGCCCAGATTCAACCCTTGGCAAGCTTCAACAGCCTCTTCACCACTCAGAATGGGAAGTCCAGATGGTATACCAGATACCACAGCTTTGGTAGCCAGTAGATGTTCAAAATTGTAACACACCCTGCTAGAGACAATTGGTGGCCCCCCCAGCTCTGCAGGGCCTCCCCCCAGATGCCAACCTGCTGCTCCCACCAAAGCCTGGATAGTACTGACCCATATACCGAAAGATAGATATCTAAGTACTGTACTATCTCACCAGCCAGGACAATTGTTCCAATAATCTCTCCACCCACCAGACCATTGCCTAACACCATCATTTCACACTTATGCCAGTTAAGCCTTGTCCCAGAGTTCTCCTCATACCACTCCACTGTCTCCTTAAGCTCCTTAATATCAGCAATTGATCTCAGTCCGACCATCATATCATCTGCAAAGGCCCCCACCTTCTACTCAATGCCAAAGATGGAGAGCCCCACTATCTTCTGCCTGATTCTATCCAGTAGTGGTTCTAGGGAAAGGGCATATAAAATGGGGGACAATGGATCCCCCTGGGGCACCCCCCTGCCCAGGAGAAAGGCCACCCCTTGATGTCCATTACACATGATCGCTGCCCTACTCTCTTCCAGTAGACTGATCATTGCTGACTGGAACTGGTGCAAGACCCCAGCCCTATCCAAAACTTTCACCAGCCAGACTTGTCTCACCTGATCATAAGCCTTCTCCTGGTCCAAAAAAACCAGACACCCATCCAATCCACAAGCCCATGCCCCTTCAATAACTCCATGCACCCAGGCTGTACCATTCTTAATAAGCCAGCCCCCTACAAAGCCTCTCTGCTCAATGCCCAAGATTTGCTGTACCACCTTCTGTAGCCTTGCAACCACCACCTTAGTAACCAACTTTCTATCCATATCCAAGAGCATAATCAGCCTCCAGTTCTTCCAGTCCTCTCGCCTTCCTTTGTTCTTATAGAGTAATGTCACCAACTCCAGATCCTGCTCCCCCACCCATCTCTCTGTCTGTAGAATAAGATCATACAATGCTGTCATCTCCCCCAGTACTCCTGAGATCCCAACCATCTTCTTCCAAAAATCCCAGGGCAGACCATCTTCTCCAGACACCATACCTGAGGTTGTCGTGGCAAGAACCTGGTGGATCTCCTCCTCTTGGACTGGCAATACCAAGTCACCCATCCCATTTACTTGTGGGGGTTGCCAATCTTCTAATACATGGCCAATCATATCAGCATCTACCCCATCCTTCTTCTCACTCCACAATCTACTCCAGTGCTCCTTTAATGATTTAAGAATATCTTGGATACCATGGACCAGGACACCTTCAGAATTGAGCACCTCCTCCCACCTTTATTGTATTCTTCTAGCCCGAAGGGCCCTTGTGAGGAACTTAGAGGGCCTCTCTCCTTCTTCCAAACTCTGCCACCATAGCCTAGCCGCTAGGCCCTTCACCCTCACTTCCTCCTCCTCTCGCAGCACCTATTGTAGTTCACCAACCTCCTTTTTCACTCTTATGGACCTCCAATTTTCCTCCTCCTCCAACATCACCAGTTTCGCCCAATCTCCTAAGAGCCTAGACAGTCTACTAGAGGCCCATCTCACTTTCTGCCTCCTCTGTTTCCCAGCCTCCTTACCCACCTCACTCCAGTATATCTTGGCCATCTCCTTCATTCTCATTCACTGAATACCAACTGGGATACCTTCTTGCCTCCAGCCTGCTATCTGTAGTTGAATGTCCACAGCCCACCCATCTCACCAAATTCTATCATCTAATAAGAAGGAATTGAGGTACCAATGTCCAGGCCCATCCCCACTCCCCCCAAACTGACCCTGTCTAAGAATCCCCCAATGATCTGACCAAGAGCACCATTCCACCTCCAGTAATCTCCAAACATCCAAACTCCAGCAGCTAGTCATCAGAATCCAATCAATTCTTGTCCCCAAGCCTCCTGCCCAATGCATGTATATCCTCCTATCCCCCCAACACTTCCTACCCACATCTACCAGAGCACTCAGCCTTTCCACTTCCTCCTAAGCTGCCAGTCCTCCACTCTGACCCTCTACTCCTTGTCCTCCATCAGTTCTGTCTAGCAGTATCTCTCGAACCATATTAAAGTCTCCACTCAGTACATTCACCTCAGCCTCTATGAGTGTCCCACTCTCTTAAAGACCCTTCACCCAGTCCACATGCTCACCCCATATAGTAGGGCAGTAACAAGTTCCCACTGTGATCGACTCCCATCCATTACATATCCACTCACTCCAGACTAATCTATTCCCCCAGCTCTGTATATTTCTGATCTCCTCTCTGCCTTTCTGTATCAGAATCCCAACCTTGCCCATCCAAACAGCCTCACCTCCCCATTTCTTTGTCCACTCCAGTTTATCCAATTCCTCCTCACACCTGACATCTTGCAAGAGGAAGAGATCAGCCTCTAATCTCTTCAGCCAAGTAAAAATATTCTGTCATCGAGAAGTACCCTGCAACCCATTTATATTCAGTGAAAAAATGTTAGTTGTACTGTTCATATTGATGTATAATGTTTTTATCCTGTCCATCTCTATTGCACCAAGTTCATCGCTTCCTGTACTATATTCAGATTATGTTCCGCAGTCACCTTCTCTTCATCGGCCCTCTGAGTCTTCAATCTAGCCAACAGCTCATTTATCTCTCCATCTGCCTTCTCTTCAAACTCCTCATGATATTCCAGACAGGCCTCTTGCCAGAGCTGCAACCCATGTCACTTGGCCCAACAGTACTTGGCCCTCTCACCAGTAACCCCTGCTAGTTCAGCCTCCTGCTCCTTATCCACCTCATACCCTTTCTCCTCTAGATACACCACAAGGATCTCTGCCTTCAATATCAACTCTACACCATTGCCTTGCAATACCCATGCCCAATGCTCATCACTCATTACCCTCAAGTCCACCTCCCCAAGCTCTTCAGCCACTAGGTTATTCATCATCCTGTATATCTAAAGTAGATTTCCAATCTCCTTCCCTCCCAGAGTCGCTAGTCTTCTACTATCCAATATCGTGGTATCAGCCCCAGCACTCACTGCCTCATCCTATACCTCTGGGATATCCACCAATTCCTCCTCCCCAGCCTCCACCACCTGTCCCCCCTTTGCTATCTCAGGCATACCAAATTGCACTCATTAGACCCCCTTCATTGACACATCTTCTCCTGCCCTACTCTGATAAGCTGGCCCTTGCCTGATGAGAGGGGTGGGGGTTGGCAATCCCTCCCAGTCCTCCTCCCAGACCTTGAATGTACTATCAGCATACAGGTTGCTACTAGCTACATTTCTGTCCTCCTCTGTTCCTTTTCCTGCACTCTCTTCCTTCTCGCTGGCCCAGACACTCACCTTGGCACCCCCAGGTTCCACCATTCCACCTGCCTCCTTCAATGGTCAACTCCCCATCTTAGCCAGTAACTCCTTCTGACGTTTATGGCCCTGAGCTATTTTCCATTGCCCCTTGTCCACTCTGATCCTCTTCCCATCCACCACCTCCAAGTGTATCAACTCCTCATAGGACTTCTAAGCTTTCGCCCACTGCTCTACCACTCCACTCATCTCTTCCAATGCCTCTAGCAAGTTCTCTTCCTCCTCCTCACTCCCCTTCACCCTTGTCACCTTGCATAAGATCACCCCCCAGACCATCACTGAAGGCCAGTTCCTCATCTTCCCAGTAGCCTCTTTTCCTGCCAGCTGAATCCGCATATCCACATCCCCAGTCCTAAGTGAGGTCCCTTCCCAGACTCTGAACCCAATATCCACTACCTTGCCATACTCTACCATGATCTCCTCAACTCTCTTCCTTGTCTCCATTGCTGTCACCATGGGCACTCCTTTCACCAGCAGTTGGACCACCCTGGGGTCCCATTTCAGACATTATACCATCGGGACACACACCTCTCCAATGACCAATCCAACCTTCAATGCTTCCTCCAGGGGCTCAGCCTCCTCAAAACCCACTTTAACTCTCTCTAGACCTTTCAGAAACTTCACGGACACTGCTCTAGCTATCTGCTTAGCAATAAGCCCCAGTACTATTTTCGCTATCACCACCAGACCCCGGAAGCACAATGTCACCACAAATACTGAGATCGATTTCTTGAGTAATGGTACCACCACCAGGCCTGTCACACCATCAGCCAAGTCTCCCTGCCTTCTAAGCCTCATCTGCTCAGCTGCATCATCAGCCATCATATCTGGATTTTTTTCTAGATTGGCAGTCCTATCACCATCAGCTGTCACACCCCCCCCCAGCCACTACTCTCTCAGCTCTGCTGCCCTCACCCCCTAGCACTACTCCCCCACAAACTGTCATCATCTCCATCTCCTTGCCTTTCCTCAGCCAACCCTTCAGCCCTGTCATCTGCTGTCTCCCCTTCACCATCTCTGTGAAGCTTGCCCTCCCAGACCCCTGTCCTCCTCTGCCTCCTCTACCTCCTCCTTGTCCTCCTGCCAACAGCCCTCTCATATCACCCCCCAGGCCAGGACCTCTCCCCACCTACTGCCAGTCAAATGCGCTAGGGCCGCCCTGCCCAGTATATACCCCAGAGAACTTGTTGTTTGCCATTTCCTTATCACCTTTCTCCAATAAACAACTTGAGAGTATGTTGTAAAGTGTGTATAATGTGAATGTTAGCTGAGAAAGGGTTGAGTAGATTGATACAAGTCTTGTTCTTGAGATGTTGACTAGTATTGATTGCTTCTTCATCTATAGACTTGAGTTGGACCATTAAAAAGATATCTTATTCTGACTTGAAAAGGGCTTGAAAAGCTTTATATAGTTTGGCAAATTCTTCTTAAGACATTTTGGTAAAGCAACTGTAGCCATAGCTAAGTTCTAAAAAGTAGAGAGCTTTCTCATATTTATTTGTAATTATGTCATTTACTATATATTATTTTATATACAGATTGTCTGATTTTATTAAATTTCTTCTATATAGTATATTAAAGAATATATAAGACTATCTTTATATACTTTTACTCTTAATATTTTCATTTTTTCCTTAGTTCTTCAGAAGTTTCTAGTAATTCTCAATTCTTAAGATTTAATTCCTGACTTTATTCAGAAATATCTTCTTAATAAGTGATATTTATATATTTATTAGAATTATTAGAATTGATATATAATTATTAGTAAATTTCATAAGTTATTCTCTCTTTATCTAAATATTTTTAAATAGCTTTAGTGTTGGATACTTTGAAAATATATGATACTATCTTTTCACCCTACTCTTATTTCAAAATGCTTTTAATAATACTATAGTTTTTTAGTTCCATAGTAGACTTAATATAAATTAGTTTTATATTGATATTTTATATAGAGATAGTCTTATATTTAATTAGAGAGATGTAATTCCAAACTTTAGAAATTCTATAATATATTCAGATAATAATAGAGTCTTTAAAAATTCTCTTTATTATGTATACTATATATGGCTTAGGAATTTTCATTTATCTCTTCTCTTTTTTTCCCCCTCTTAGACTTTTTGATAAATAGCTCTTACAATTTTCACACTATCTAAAGATAGTTATCAGTAGTCTATAAACTACAACTTATAGCAACAGAGTTCTATATGTCTATCTCACTTTGCTAATATGTATGTGCTCCATTGGCACTTCAAAATTGATCTTTTAAAATATAGATTATCTTCTATAGAATCTCAACAACAGTCAACCACCCCTGCTATCATAATCAGGGCTCCTTCAGTCTTGGCTCAGCCTATTATTATATTGAGTAAGAAAGAATAAAAGAGAGTATCAAATAGTGAGAAGCTTCTGTCTATAGCTATATAGATATATCAATATATTAATGATCTTAAATATAAGTTTTTATTATATTGTCAAGCAATTAACTCTTACTCCATATCTTTGATAGTATGCAAAATATCTAAAAAGACTCTATCCTGAAGATGTATCAAACTTGTCAATACTCAACTAAACTCTATTGGTCCTAACATAAAGAGTCTTAGATTTTCATAAAGAGAGTAGCCCAAGCCTTATCTTTTCATAAGCTTCTGATGATAAATTTATAGTAAGGGTGAATAAAGTATTCAATTTGGCCTTCAGCAAATCTTTTATCAAGGAAAACCTTCAATGAGTAATAAAATGGCTATATTTCTGAGGTCTGGTCATATCTGAACTCATTACAGAAAGTGAGCCTACTTTGGCATAGCAAATTGTGTAATATCTCAGAAACAAAGTTCTTTATGGATTTTATCTCTATATATTCAACAGAAATACTATCACCCTAAAGGAAGTACTTCTATTCATCACCATCACTCATCTTTATATAGTCAGAATTATGATTTTCTCTATATATAGAAAACCAGTTGAAATCTCTATAGATACAGACAGAGAGTACTACACAGTTATGCTTCTGAGTTATCAAGACTCAATATTATTAATAAGGAGATGGTATCCACTTGAACTAGTAAAAAATTGGATCAAGCAAATAGCTACACCATATATAACCTTCATCTCACCAATGATCTCTCCAGCTATAGTCCAAAGACCTCAAAGAGCAGCTCCTAAGTAGAAGATATCTGCAAATTATATATCAATTAGTGATGATACACTAAGAGATTTGCTATAATTAGTAATATAAGTATTATTTATTTTAATTTTCAGATAGTTTGCTTACTTTTTTTTTTTACTTTACAGAAAAGAGTACCTCTGAAATAACTATAAGAAGAAAGTAAGGAGGAATCACACACTATAGAAACTGGACAATCTCTAGAAAAAAAAATATTAATTGAGCTTTACTATCTCAAGGCTATGTCAAAAGTATATTTGAGAGACTCAGCAAAATAATAAATATAAGTAGTATGAATGCACTTAGTTTGTCCAGCCATCTTAGGAGAATTAAAGATCTCAGTATAATGTAAATATAGAAAGAGGCTGTAGAAGAATATATAATGGCCATTTCAATAAATCTAATTACTATTTCTGACATTGATACTTCAGCTGCTATGTAAGAGGGTTACTTGTTAGAGTAACCATTATGTAGTTCTGAAAGGGTTTTCTGAAAGTTCTAGATATTTAGAATTTTCTGTATTTCAGGAAGTTCAAAAAACTAAGACCAGCTTAGTTAAATTGGTGTATCACTACAGACAATACCTAATTAGGAAATTTTGTGATGGGGTTAGGAGTGGGACCTAATGGAGAGTGAATTTACTTAAGAGTGTTATATGGGTTATTAAATAGGTTTATTTGCTATTTATGATATTGCTATACTAAGAGTAGTTATGTAAAGAGATATTATGGAGAAGTGCTCAGGAGTTGTGTTTGGATTATTTAAGTATTTAAGTCTGAGATTCTGAGGTCTGGGGGAGGGAGTATTTATACTAGTGAGGGGCTATCTAGACTATGCTAATTATAGATATAACACTTAGTGCCTTGCTAAGTCAGAATGCAGTCATATAGTATAAATATGATCTGACATATCAAGAGATCATCTGACTGCTGAGTCAGTTTATAGTTATATCATATAAGGCTAATCTAACTATACCATGACTGCTAAGCTATTTATAGATTTAGATGCTATCTGGTTAGTCTTTGATGATATCACTATTGATGACATCATCTCTGGCAAAGTCTGAGCAGTTTTCTAACTTCTGACATCATCAGTTACAAAGGTGTCATCACTTCTATCTCTTGCAAGATTGAGGCTATCCTTAGTAGTGGTAGTTGTATAAGGATAACAGGTCTTGGTTCTCTTTTTTTTTTGGACTACTGGTGTATTTGTGAGGACTGGTCATCCTTGTCTAGGGTGAGGGCTCTCAATGTCATGGCTGGGGGTTTGAATCTCTTGGAAATGATATTTTCTATAATCTGAGGCAATTTCTAGTAGTAATATCTATCACATAGATGGGCTTGAGATTAGTTTTGACAATGTCAGCTTTCTTGAGTTCAGATGAAGCATCTGTCATTCTTCAATAGAGGTGATACAGATAGAGTGAATAGAGTTATTCAAATGTATTTTACTTCTGCTAAGTAATGAGGTCTTGTATAGTTATAGTATATCTTGGTTTTGAGTTAATAAGTGTAGTTTATGAACCTTTGATAGATGAGATAGGGTTCTTCTTGTCTTGGTTTGAGTTTGGTACTTTCAGTTTCCTTTTATAATAGTACAGTATACCAAACTAGTTATAGAAGTTCAGAGTCAATCTTATGATTATAGTACTTCTTCTGATATTCTTGTATCTTGGCAGTAGGTTCTTGTACTTGCTGGCATATTTTGTATAACCAGGTGATCTCTTTAGTAACTTGTTTTGTAGTCTTGTATGTGGTTTCTAAATTAGTTCTGAGGATGATATGTGATTTTGGTGGCTTGGAGGTTGTGTGCTTACAACTCTCCTCTTCTTAGCTTTTGATGTTCTCATTGAGGCCTTCTAATTTGATCTAGTGTTGTTATACTATTTGGATGGTTCTTGTGGCTATGTTTTTGAGGATTTGTTCAACTTTATATTCTTCTTGATCATTAATAATAACAGGTGCAGGTAGTTCTATAGTTTAATTTAGAAATATGTCTTGGACTTTCTGAGGTAAGAGTCTGATATAGCTGTCAACTTTGGAAAAGTCTTCTTCAGAGTTCTCAGGTTCTTCTTTGGATGGACAGATGGAGATGGCAAAGAGAGGGCATTTCTTGGCTAATTTCTTGAGCTGTAGCTTGTTGATATAGGTGATCTTTGGTCCAGAGTCACTGGAGCTAAGTGGATCCTTTTTGCCTTGCAGTTTGAAGTTGTGGTATCCTTTTTTGATGGTCAGAGAATAGTTTATCCAATCAATCATGAAGTTTTCTTATTTTAATCATAGAGTTCCAAGAATAATTTCATTATCAGAAAGTGGTACAATCTGGAGGGTAACATATACTCAGTAGTCACTAATTCAGAAGGGCAGATTGTGGACTTCCTTGCTAATAATATGAGAGGTTCTATCAGCTGTGACAACTGCTTGAGTTTGTTATACCAGAGATGTCAGGACCTTGAGTCTGTTGGCTGTTTCTTCATTGATGAAGTTGCCTGAGGCACTACTGTCTATCATAATCTTGACAGATACTCAGTTGACAAAAGCTTGAAGTATAAGCAGTTTGTCTGATCCAATGGTGGTAATTTTAGTTGTAGGAGCTTTCCTTCTGTTGGTTCTTCTTTGAGCCAGTTCATTGATACAAAAGAAGTAATTATTAATTATTTAAGAAGAGTACATTCTAATACCATAGGGATATTGGCCACTTGATATATATCTGTCTTCAATTTTCTTGTAGAATTGTTCTTCTTTGCTCATAGTAGGTTGGGCTGGGGTCTTGTTTGATGAGCCAAATTCTTTGGATCCTTGGATGATGGGTAGTAGTTCAGGGACTTCCTTGACTATCAGGATTGACTCAATTTTTTTGAATAGAATCTGGGCAATGCAGAAACTAATGGAAATCTTAAAGAGTGTCCAACTATGGTTTTGGATAAGGACAATAATTTTACCTGTGTAATCTTCATCAATGACTCCTTCTTCTACTGAGAGTTCTTTCAATGCTAGGCTACTGTGATAGCATATTCTTCCAACATATCCTTCAGGGATTTGAATGCTCATTCCTATGTAGACTTACTTAACTTCTCAGTTGGAAACTGTAGCTTCTTCAGCTGTATACAGATCATATATAGCTGCCTTTTGACTTCCTTTAGTTAGGGTCTTGGCAGTTTGCCTTAACTTGACAAAGTCCAGTGTTCTGGTAGTCAGGTTATTGAGATAGTATAGAGTAGTAACAGTTGCTCGTATTGCTGTTTAGGATTTTTAGTTGAGGCAGGCACTGGCTATATGTCCTGTCTTTCAGCAATAGAAGTATGCTCTACTTCTTTGAAGTTCATTTCTTTCTCCTTCAGTGAGTTTCTTGAAAGTACTCAGCTGAATGGGTTTATGATTTCTGGGTATCCATAAGGTGGATGTTGAGGGAGCTCAGGATGCTTTATGCTTGAGTTCTTCTTTCTTAGTCTAAGTCTTTTCCTTGTTGTTGAATTGTCTTTAGGGCAGAATTGGTCCAGCTGTTAGGATTTACTTAACCATAGTCTTGATTCTTGCCAGGCACTATTGTTGGTAATCATAATCAACTGGGCATCCTTGTTCTCAGATTTTTCTTATAAGCTATTCAGGTAGTGTATTGAATAGATGATCTGCTCTTGTACTATTTTGTACTTTGTCATTGGCAATATATCCTAGGCCAACAGTGTTCAGGAGTGACTTGAGTTTTATATAGAAGGTTTTGAATTCTTCCTTGCCATATATATCAAATTTGAGGTTGCAGAGTTTTATTTGAGATTTGGCAATCATGGTTTTGCTGTAATATTGAGAAATCATGAGTTATTTCAGTCTAGGGGCTGCAGGATGGGCTCTATATCCTGGGGTATTGTTTGCTGCATTCTGGGAAATTACTACAGGTTGGGTATCCCATGTGAGAGGTTTTTCAGGAAGGGTTCATCACTATTCTTCAGCAGATCCTCAGAAGAAGGTAACAACTCAGCAGATATAGGCTATAGTAGTAGCAAAGAGTTGTTCCAGAGTGTGGTCTTGATTATTTGTCAGAAGGTAGTTAGCAACTTACTCATTGGTCCATTGATTGGCTTCAAAGTTAGTGTCAACTATACTGATGAAGCTTTGGACTTCTTGTGTAGTACCATTGAATGTAGGTAGGCTCAGATTTTTGGTTGGTCAGGTCTGTTTAGCTAAGGTAGTAATGGTTGCTGCCATTATTGCTATCTGGGCTATAAGGTCTAGAATCTGTTAGTTTGCCATGTTGTTTGCTGGAGACAGTTGGACTACTGATAGTGGTGTTACTGGTACTACTTGAGGTACTGGTGCAGTGTGTGATGGGGTTCTTTGAGTCTGTATAAGTTACTGGAGTAGTAGTTGTGGGTCTGGAGTGAGGGCTCAATAGATAGCTATCTATTGCTATGTAGGTGTATTCTGTCCTAATAGAGGTGCATCTCCTTTAGTAGTATATCTGGGATTGAATTCACTAAGATACTCCTCCTTCTCTTTGACTTGGTCCTCATGTAGTTGGGTTTGCTTAGTGTTGAAGTAGACAGAGTCAGTTGTATATCTGATTTCAGAAGAACTTAATTCAAAGTCAAGTTCTGGTTCAGTGTTGGTTTCAGGTTCAGGTAGAGCTGTAGCAGGACCTACTTTTGGTTCAGAATCAGGTTGTTAATAAAGAGTTTCTCTTACTTCTTCCTTAAGAATATAGTAGGCCTTATTGTTCTGAAATTGGTAGTATAATGCAGTCTTGGTTCTGGTATGGTGAAAGTTGGTAGAGTTGAGCTACTTGGCTACAGAGGCTTAGACTTTGTGAGAAACTAAGGCTAGAAAGACTACTACTAATTGTCCTAGGTTGCTCAGATTTGTAGAGCTGATAAAACTCTTATTGAGAAGAGTAAAGAAGGCTTCTATAAGACCTTCTTCATCTTGACTTGTGGGGTGTAAAGCAAGGAGTTCAGTGTATAGGGTTTCACCTATCTGCTGATTTAACTGGAGTACTTCTTTCTTTGAATGAAGTTTGTCTCATTTGTTACAGGTATGGAGGTCAAATTGTCCTTGTACATCAGATTCAATTCTCTCTAGATTGTTAGATAGTTCAGGATAAATTCCAGTTCAGAGGTTGGGCTTTATACCAACTTGTAGAAATTCTCAGAAGGGTTTATAACAGAGTGAGGAAGCATCTTGAAGTAGAATTAGATTGTAAACTGCTACTACTAAGTTGTAAGAAGGTTACTTGTTAGAGTAATCATTATGTAGTTCTGAAAGAGTTTTCTAGAAGTTCTAGATATATATTCTAAAAGACTGTTTTCTTAAGGATACAGGGGAAGTTCCACCAAAAAAAAATTTTATACCCTGATAAATTCTCCTGGAAATTACTTCTTACTCTGATAAATAGTCTTTATTATATAGAAATAAATTCCTAAAAATCATAATTATACTTGCTAATATACCTTTTAACTAGTATAAGAATAAAAATATTACTACTATTATACTTTTTTTAAAAATATAATATACATTTATATATATCTTCAGCAGAATGAAATAAGAATGAAAATTCTCAGCCTGATAATTGATACATATAGGCATAGTAGTCCCCAGATAGTGTAGATATAGGAATTGCTCTATGAGCACTAGTGATGAAAACACATCCTGAATCATAGCTTTCCAGAAAACCTTACAGGTTTGAACTTTTTAATAAGATATATTCTAATAGGTGGTCAAATATATTAAATATATATTTTATCAATAAAATCACATAAATACTATGAAATTTATTTCAATCTGGAAGCATTACATCATACAATTTGAACAGAATAATTAATAATTTCTACACAGAACCTATTCCTACTCAAATTGCTCAAGCTACTCAAATTGCTCAAGCTGCTCAAGCTGCTTAAGGCTGCTCAACCCACTCAAATTACTTATGTCAAATCAAAAAACCTTTTCCAACAAATCACTCAAGCTGCTCAAGCCACTCAAACTGCTCAGCTCAAGCTGCTCAAATTGCTCAAGCCCACTGTTTCCATTGAATCTCCACTCACTAAATCTCTACTGATCTCTACCTACCTATTCACTTTACTGGAGAGCATCGCAACCACCAAATCTCCATCAATCTCCATTCATCTATCTACTTTACAAAGACTAGAAAGCTGCTTAAATCGCTCAAGCTGCTCAAATTGCTCAAGCCACTCAAGCTGCTCAAGGCTGCTTAAGCCGCTCAAATTACTCATGCTAAATCAAAAAATCTTTTCCAAATCACTCAAGCTGCTCAAGCTGCTCAAACTGCTCAGCTCAAGCTGCTCAAATTGCTCAAATTGCTCAAGCCTACCATTACTATTGAATCTCTACTCACTGAATCTCCACTGATCTCTACTCACCCATCCACTTTACTGGAGGATATTGCAACTACTAAATCTTCACTGATCTCCACCCACCTATCTACTTTACAAAGACTAGAAAGCTGCTCAAATCGCTCAAGCCACTCAAATCACTCAATTGCATACAAAGGTCAGATTAGGTACTTACTTTTAATTTTCCAAGACCAGACTATAAATAAACAAAATAATCTCATGCCAGAATAATACATCACTTACATAGACTTTTCATTAGCAGCTTTAGCACATTTTGATACCCTTTCTGCTCTTCTTAAAAACTCTCTTTGGGGAGAATTTCATATTTCACTAAATGGTATATTTTGTACAAACCATACTGACTTTTCACCCTCTCCATCTCTATCTTCTTCATCTGACAATAAAGATAAAAAGAATAAAGAATAAAGACTTCTTAACAAGAAGGCAAAACAAGACATCACCAGAAAACACAAGTATCTTGCTAGTGTCAAAGCATGGAAAGCCAAAAAAAGGAAGACCCCTGAGCAAGTAAGAGCAGCCCTTCATAAAGCACAAGACTGAGTGAAGCTAATATAGGAAGAACCAACTAGAACATATCGCAATTTATATATATAGATAATGAATGCTACAGAAAAGAAAGAGATATATGCTTGGTATATATTAGGAAAAAGACTGTGAATTGATGAAAAACATAATTCTTCATCTAATAAGACTTTGTGACAATGAGCTATTACCAACCATTTTTAAGAAGAGTTTCTGGTTATCAGAAAAAGACCAAAAGAGAATACTTTTTCAAGCTCAAAAAATATATGACATAACATCCTTGCTTGCTCCAAATCAAGTTTACAATATATAAAGTTTAAAAGTATGGAAAATATGTAAGATTCCTTCAAAACTTGGACATATATTAAAAAATATATATCTGAAGGTAAATATTTGGGTCTAACCCCAGCCATTTGCTCTAACCTCAGCCACTGAAGATTGCAAGTCACATACTATATGTATTTTTTATACTTTATACTTTATATATATATATATATATATATATATATATTTACTTATTTCCTATGTATTACACTTTTTAATCTATGCTTTCAATATGCTTGTAATAAGTTTTTAATTTTGCATATATATTTCACTTATTTTTTATGTATTATACTTTTAGCTTATACTTTTAATAAATTTTTATTTATATATAATCATCTAAAAATTCTATTTCAAGACAATGAACTTATTAAAAAAATATATAACTTCATAGATTAATAAACAACTATTTTTATTTATTACTAAACAAAGAGAGAGGGAGCTGGTATAGAACAAATATGGAGTGAAGAGAGGGGATGTGTATAGAATAAATACAGGATAAAGGGAAATACCAAAGTCTCCTCTGTCAAAATTCCTCCTGTTGAAGTCCCTTCTGCCAAAGTCAAGAGCAAGACAAGACATGTTGGAATGAGAGTAAGGCAAGACATTGGAATGAGCAGTAAGGTGAGATATTGGAATGAGTGGCAAGGTAAGATCAGTTAGAATGATGTTGCCAATTTTTGTATCACTCAAAAACAGAATAAGTCACAATTTGTGTATTATGTTTGCACTTGTTTGCCTTGGTTAGGAGGCTGATTTCATTAGTTATCAGTAAGCTCCTCTTTTTAGTTTATTATTATTTGAATACTGTGAATTATCTGTTGTTTAATTCATCTTTTTTTTTTTTTTTTTTTTTTTTTTTTTTTTTTTTTTTTT
>RBNI01002418.1:0-18581 GCA_003990745.1 Jimgerdemannia flammicorona | reverse complement strand
GTGCCTAGCATGGTCGAGCTGTTGGACAATAGCTAGCCTAGGTTAATGGGGGGGCAGTGCTTGGTGGGTGGTGGGGGAGGGTTTTGGCCTATATAGTCTAGGTTCCCTTCCAATAAAAATCCGTGGGACATGAGTCCATATAAAAAAAAAAAAAAAAAAAAAAAAAAAAAAAAAAAAAAAAAAAAAAGAGAACAAGAATATTTATACAAGATCTGAAAGAAAGATCTGGAAGGATCTTGGAAAGAAAGAGAAATATCAAGAAATAAGTTCTCAGCAAAGCTAACTAATACTATTCTACAATATTCCAAAAGGTTCTATGACTAGCTAAGATAAGATACTTGATGCCAAGAAAAGACAAGAATGTTCTAATAGTGTCTGAGCACCAAGAGAAAGTTTCTAAGCAAGTAGGAGGTGGCAGAACATAGTAGAATATTCAAGAAATGATAAGAAAAGACTAACTAAAAGATATGAAAATGTGAAACTGTTACAAGTTTTTATAGATTAAAAAGTATTTCATAATATTCAAAATACTCAAAAAAAATCTACTTATAGATAAAGATATAAATAATATATATAATGAGGTTGATATCTTTCTTCTATACAATTCATATTACACCAACTTTAAGCAATAGTTTTCAACATAACTCAGAGAAGAGATACTATAAAAATATCATTGAGCAAGAGTTCTGACAGGTGTACTGGGTCAGGTGGACCTGGGGCATTCAGCTGGCAGCATATGGGGAGAGGTTATGGCCTAGAGATGGGGGTCTTTAGAGGGTTGAAGGGTGGAGAGAGATCTGGAGAAGAACCAGTATCAGGTGGAAGTGGGGGAAGGCCTGGCCCCCCTAGCTTTGTAGACAAGATAAAGGAGAGTGGATGGCCAGTTGGAGCTAGAGCTAGTGCTGCTGAGGGGAAGAGCAAGGCAAGCATCAGTAGGGGAAGTGGTACCCAGATGAGGGATGTGAGTATAGGGGCTAGAGGTGCTGTGGCTGGGGGTGAGACTACTAATAGGAGTGTGACAGGGAATCAGAAAAAAAAAAGAGATGTGACAACTGATGGCAAGGTGGGGCAGGGGTTCCTGAAGCAGAAGGGGGACCTGGCAGATGGTGTGATGGGGCTGGTGGTAGCACCATTACTCAAAAAATCAATCTCAGAATTTGTAGCAACCTTGTACTTCTGGGGCTTAGCAGTGATGGCAAGAATAGTCCTAGGGATCATCTCAAAGCAGGTGGCTGAGGCTGCTTCAGTGAAGTTCCTGAAGGGTCTGGAGGGGGTTGAGGTGGGCTTTGAAGAGACAGGCCCACTGGAAGAGGCTCTGAAGACTAGAGTGGTGGTCAGGAAAGTGATAGTCCCAATGGTGCACTGTCTTAGGTGAGACCCCAGAGTGGTTCAGTTAACAGTGAAGGGGGTGCCTACAGTAATGGCAGTTGATACAAGAGGGTTGAGGAGGTGATGGCAGAGTATGGTGGTGTGGTTGATATTGATTTCTAGATTTGAGAGGGGACCACTATCAGGACTGGAGATATTGATGTCAGGATTTGACTAGCAGAAAAGGAGGCCACTGGAAAGATGAGTGACTGGCCATCAGTAATGCTATGGGAGGCTTTCATTTGTTGGATGTTGAGGGTGAAAGGGAGTGAGGAGGAGGAGGAAGATCTTTTGGAGGCTCTGGAGGAGATGAGTAGAGCTATTGAGTGGAGGGTGAAGGCATGGAAGGAGTATGTAGAGTCAACACATTTGGAGATTGTGGAAGGAAAGCATATCTGTACTGATAGGAGGCAGTGGGAGAGGGCACAAGGGTGTAAGAGGCAGAGAGAGCTATTGGCAAGTATGGAGGGTAGGGCAAAGAAGAATGATAGTAGTGTTATAGAGGCTGGGGGTACCAAGATAAGTGTCTGGGCTGAGAAAGGGAGGGGGGATGATGAGAAGAATCAGAAGGGAGCTGAGAAGTCACTACCCAATGACCCATATGCAGATGGCACCTTCAAAGTCTGGGAACAGGACTTGGATGGCACTCTCCCCCCTCTTATTAAGAGGGGTCCTGTGGTGAGAAGCCAAGGAGTAGAGGATGTGCTGATGTATAGTGCCCAGCAAGTTTATTTTAGAGTTCCCAATGTAGAGAAGGGGGGTCAGTTGGTGGCAGTTGGTGAGGAGAAGCTGGTGGATGTCATGGAGGAGGAGTGGGATGAGTCTATAAGTGCAGGAGCAGACATGATGATACTGAGTACAGGAAGGTCAGTATCTCTAGGTGGGAAGGAGGTGGAGAACCTTCTGTGGATGAGCAAGATGATGAATAACTTAGCAGCAGAAGAGTTGGGTGAGGTGGACTTGAGGGTGATGAGTGAGGAGCACTGGATGAGGATTTTGCATAGTGATGGAGTAGTGGAGGTGCTGAAGACTGAGGTGCTTGCAATTTTCCTGGAGGAGAAGGGGTATGAGGTTGATAAGGAACAGGAGGCTGAGCTAGCAATTGTGGCCAATGAGAGGGCTGCATATTGTTGGGCTGAGCATCATAGGTTGCAGCTCTGGCAGGAGGCATGCCTGGAGTATCAGGAGGAGTTTGAGGAAAAGAAGGATAGAGAGATGGCTGTAGAGGAGAGAGTGGATGGTGAATACAATCTGGACTTGGCAAGGGAAGAGATGAATATAGACTTGTAGAGGAGGAGCAGAACTTCTAAATATTATTCCCAATGAACAGTACAACTAACATTTTTTTTCTGAATGTGAATAGTCTATGGGGCTCTGGGTGGTATAAGAATATTTTTACTTGGCTTAAGGGATTGGAGGCTGATCTTTTTCTACTACAGGATATTTTATGTGAAGATGATGAGGATCAGGAGATATGGACTAGAGAATGAGAAGGATCTGCAGCTTGAATTGGCAAAGTGGTGATTTTGATGAGGGGCAGTAAAGAGGACTTAGGTGAAATAAGAAGCTGGAGAGACCATTTGGTGTGGGGGGAGTGACATAGACCTGGGTGGGCACTAGTGAAGATTGGATCTTACTACTGCTCAGCAGTTAGGGGTGAGTGAATTTCTTGGATTAAGAATCTTTTGAAAGAGGGCACTCTACTGAAGAAGGGGGTTAATATTCTGGGAGAAGACTTTAATATGGTGTGGGATATTCAGTTAGATAGGACTGATGGAGGTAGGAGTGCTGATGGTAGAAGTGGTGGCTTGGATATGTGGGAGGAGGTGGAGAATCTTAGCTCTCTAAGAGATATAGAGAGAATAGAGTAGAGTGACAGAAGGATTTACACACACTGGGTAAATGGACTGGGTATAAGAATTGACTGGATCCTGATGACTGAATGCTGGAGAATGGATGTTTGGAAGACTCTGGAAGTAGCATAGTGCCTGTGGTCTGACCATTGGGATTTCTTGGGGCAGGGGTAGTTTGGGGAGAGTGGAGATAGACCTGGACATTGGTGCCTTAACTCTTTCCTACTAGCTGAGAAGATTTTGTGGGACCTATGGATAGAGGACATCCAAGTGAAGATTGCTGGCTGGATACATGAAGGGTTGCCAGTGGGTGTCTGATGGTTAAAGTTGAAAGAGACTATACAGGTTTACTGGGGAGGGGCTGATAGAGAGGCAGAAAAGCAGTGAAGGAAAGAGTAAGGTGTGCTTCTAATTGGCTAGTTAGACTATAGTTGGAATGGGCTGATTTGTTAAATTCTGGTGAGGTGGATAATTGGAGGTTGGTGTGGGCAAAATTAGAGGTGATGGAGTTATAACAGGTTCCAAGAGAGGAGAAGGAGATGTATATGAGAGAAATGGTAGCTAGACTATAGTGGCAGGGTCTTGAGGAGAGGGAGAGGCCTACTAGGTACTTATCACAGCTCCTCCAGGCCAGGAGAGTGTGGCATCAGTGGGATAGGGTCCTGGATACAGAGGGAGAAATGGTGCATGGTATGCAACAGATCTTGGAGATACTGAAAGAGAGGTAGAGGGGTCTGTGGAGTGAGAAAGAAGGGGGTGAGGATGAGGAGGCAATTGGAAATACACTGGAGGATTGGGAACTGCTGTGAGTGGAGAGCCTTAGTGACTTGATCCTTCTAGTCTAAGAGGAGGAGATCCAGAGAGTTCTTGCAGCAACTAAGCTTGAGATGGATCAGGGAAGAATGGGCTACCTTGGGACTTTTGGAAGAAGATGGTGAAGGTTCCTGGAGTTCTAGAAGAGATGATAGCCCTTTGTGATCATGATCTTCTGAATGGTGAGTGGATTGGAGAGCAGGACTTGGGGTTGGTGGTACTGTTGTATAAAGATAAGGGAGGAGGGAGGACTGGAAGAACTGGTGACTGATCATGCTTCTGGATATAGATAGGAAGATAGTGACCAAGGTGGTGGTTGCAAGACTACAAAAGATTACCCAATAGGTACGAGTGAGGAGCAGCAGGGCTTTGTTAGAGGTAGGCTTATCAGAGACAGGACTGCATGGGTTTATGGCATTATTGAAGGAGTATGGGCTTGTGGATTGGATGGAAGATTGGTTTTTTTTAGATCAGGAGAAGGCTTATGACTATATCTGGAGGGTGTGGCTGGGCAAAGTGTTGGATAGAATTGGTATTCCTCCATGATTTCAGTTTCTATGTTGAATCTGTTAGAGGGCAGTAGGGCAGCACTGATGTGTAATGGTCACCAGGGTCTGGCATTCCCCTTGGGAAGAGGAGTACCTCAGGGAGATCCACTGTCTCCTATCCTATATGCCCTTTCTTTAGAACCTTTAATAGATAGGATTAAACAGAAGGTAGCAGGGCTCTCTATATATGGTGTAGTGTGGAAGGTGGGGGTCTTTGCAGATGATATGGTAGTTGGACTTGATTTAGTGGCCAATGTGGAGGTACTTAAGAAGACAGTTGAATGGTATGAGGTACATTCTGAGATGAAACTCAACTGGTATAAGTGTGAGATGGTGGTGCTGGGGAACAGACTGGTGGATGGAGATATCATTGAAACAATTGTCCCTACAGGAGAGGTGGTGAGATACTTGGGCATCTTTCTTTTTGTCTATAGTTCTGTCTTGCTATGGATGTAGTGAGAAAGGAGAGTGGCAATTTGGGGAAAGGCTCTTAGAGGATGGGGAGGGCACCACATCTCTCTAGCAGGTCAGGTATCAATCCTGAATATCTACTGGTTCTCTAAGCTGTAGTATGTTATGTTTCATTTGGACTTTCAGCTTGGGTGGTGAAGCAACTGATGAAACTGGCTAGAGACTGGATCTGGGCAGGAAGGTAGTTGCAGATCAGTTGGGACACTCTGGTGACACCAGTGGTTTGGAGAGGGCTTAGTCTAGTAGACTTTCCTAAGAGGCTGCACTGCTTGCAAGCTTGATGATTGAAAAGGGCTATTGATTTGCAGGGAAGGGGTTGGGTACCACTAATGCAGAAGGTGTAGGAGATGAGATTCTCCTCAGCCATCTTTCTCCAGTACCATTCAGGTTACACAACCTTTGGAAGGCACTTACAATATCGTTTTTGGAGAAAAGAGACTAACAACATGGCAACTGACAGGCAATCTGAGGTGCATACTGGGCAGGGCAGCCCAAGTGCTTTCGAATGACAGCAGGTGGGGAGGGGCCCAGGCCTGGGGGGGGGCATGAGGGGGCTGCTGGCAGGAGGATGTGGAAGAGGTGGCAGTATTGATGGCAGACAAGGGTCTGGGAGAGCAAGCTTTGCAGAGACAGTAAAGGGGAGGCAGCAGGCATCAGGGCTGGAGGGCTGGCTGAGGAGGGGCAAGGAGACTGAGAAGGTGATGGCACATGGAGGAGTAGCCCTTGGAAGGGGGAGTAGTAGAGCTGAGGGAGTAGCGGCTGGGGGGAGTGTGACTGCTGAAGGTGATGGGACTGCCAATCTGGAAAAAAATCCAGATGTGATGGCTGTTGGTGAGGCTGAGCAGCTGAGGCTTAGAAGACAAGGGAATTTGGCAGATGGCATGATGGGCCTGGTAGTAGCCCTGTTACTCAAAAAATCGATCTTGACATTCACAGTTATACTGTGCTTCCAGGGCTTAGCGGTGATGGTGAAAATGGTGCTGGGGCTAATTGCTAAGCAGGTGGCAGGAGCTGTATCAGTGAAGTTTTTGAAGGGACTAAAGAGTGTGGAGGTGGGTTTTGAGGAGGCTGGGCTACTGGAGGAGGCACTGAAGGTTGGGTTAGTGGTTGGGGAGGTGTGTGTTCTGATGGTGAGGTGTCTGAAATGGGATCTGAGGGTGGTCCAACTGCTGGTGAAAGGAGTGCCCACGGTGATGGCAATGGAGACAAGAAAGAGAGTTGAGGATATCATAGCAGAGTATGGAGAGGTGATGGATATTGGATTCAGGGTCTGGGAAGGGACCTTGCTCAGGACTGGGGATGTGGATATGAGGATTCGGCTGGCTGGGAAAGAAGCTACTGGGAAGGCAAGGGACTGGCCTTCGGTGATGGTCTGGGGAGTGATTTTGTGCAAGGTGATGAGGGTGAAAGGAAGTAAAGAGAAGGAAGAGGATTTATTGGAAGCACTAGAAGAATTAGATAGTGCTGTGGAGCAGTGAGCAAAGGCTTGGAAGGCTTTCGAGAAGTCGACACACCTGGAGGTAGTGGATGGAAAGAGGATTCGAGTGAACAAGATGCAGTGGGAAAGGGCTCAGGGGCATAAGAGACAGAAGGATCTGCTGGCTAAACTGGGGAGCAGACCTCAGGAGGAGGTGAGCAAGATGATGGGTATAGAAGGGGCCAAAGTGAGTGTCTGGGCTGGTGAGAGGAGTGGGAATGCCGGGGAGGAGACAGGGAAGGCAAAAGAGGTGAAGATTATTGACCTGTATGCTGATGGCACCTTGGAGGTTTGGGATGAGGCCTGGGAGGATTTCCCCACTCCTTCTCCTCTTATCAGGCAAGGCCCGGCTTCAAGGAACAAGATGGTGGAGGACATGACAATGCTGGGGACCCATTGGGTGAAATTTGGCATTCTAGAGGTGATAAATAGGAGACATGTGGTGGCGGCCAGAGAGGAGGAACTGGTAGATGTCCCAGAGGTGTGGAATGAGGCTGCGAGTGCTAGAGCTGACACCACAATGCTGGATGGAGGGAGGCCAGCGACCCCTGGAGGGAAGGAGGTGGGGAACCTACTTTGGATATACAGGATGATGAATAATCTGGTGGCAGAAGAGTTGGGAGAGGTGGACTTGCGAGTGATGGGTGATGAGTACTGGGTGTGGATATTGCAGAGGGATGAAGTGATGATGGCACTGAAGGTGGAAATTCTTGCAGTGTATCTGGAGGAAGGGTATAAGGTAGACAAGGAGTGGGAGGCAGAGATGGTGGTTGTTGCTGAGGAGAGGGCTGAGTACTGTTGGAACAAGTGCCATGGATTGTAGCTTTGGCAAGAGGCTTGCATTGAGTACTGAGAGGAGTTTGAGGAGAAGGTAGATGGAGAGATGAATGAGCTATTGACTGGATTGGAGGCTCAGAGGGCTGAAGAGGAGGAGATGAGGGCAGAACATAATCTGGACATGGCACAGAAAAAGATGAGCATGAAGCAGTAGAGATTGACTGATAATGAATCATATTTCATTATGAACAGTACAACTAACATTTTTTCTTTGAACGTGAATGGGCTACAGGGCACTGTTAGACGTAGGAACATTTTTACTTAGCTGAAGGGATTAGAGGCCAATCTCTTCCTCTTATAGGATATCAGGTGTGAGGATGACTCTGATAGGATGGAATGGACAAAGGAATGGAGTGGCACAGCATTTTGGAATGGCAAGGTTGGGATTCTGGTTCAGAAAGGCAGAGGGGAGATAAGAGATGTGAGGAGCTGGGGGGAGAGGCTGGTCTGGGGTGAATGGATTCGTACAGGCTAGGAGCCAGTCACAGTTGGCTCTTGTTACTGCCCTGCTATAAGGGGGGAGCATGTAGATTGGGTGAAAGGTCTTCAGGAGAGTGGGATCCTTGCAGAGACTGGGGTGGATATGCTTGAGAGAGATTTCAATATGGTTTGGGATATACTGTTGGATAGAACCGATGGAGGATGGGGTGCTGAGAGCAGGAGTGGGGGACTGGTGATGTGGGAGAAAGTCAAAAGACTAGGAGTACTGGTAGATGCTGGTAGGGAGTACTGGGGAGATAGAAGGGTATATACACATTGGGCTGGAGGCCTGGGGACAAGGATCAACTGGATTCTGATGGCCAACTGTTGGGGCCAAGATATTTGGAAGTTGCTAGAGGTGGAATAGTATCCATGGTCAGATCACTGGGACCTTTTGGGACAGGGATACTTTGGGGGAAGTGGGGATGGGCCTGGACATTGGTGCCTAAATTCCTCCTTATTAGATGATGAGTCCTGGTAAGAGGAGTGGGCTAAAGATATTTAGCTGAGGGTGGAGAACTGGCAGCAGGAAGGTGCCTCGATTGGGGTTTGGTGGATGAGAATGAAAGAGATGGCCAGGATATACTGGAGCAAGGCTGGCAAGGAGGCTGGAAGGCAGCAAAGACAGAGAGTGCATTGGGCTTCTACTAGATTGGCTAGGCTTCTGGAGGAGTGGGCAAGACTGATGATAGTGGAGGGAGAAGAAGATTGGAGAGTAATGAGGGTGAAGATGGAGGTCAGGGAACTACAATAGGTACTGTGAGAAGAGGAAGAGACAAGGGTGCAAAGCTTGGTGGTATGGCTTCATTGGCAGGGGCTGGAGGAAGGGGAGAGGCCTTCCAAGTTCCTCATGAGGACCCTTAGAGCGAGAAGAATACAGCAATAGTGGGAAGAGGTCCTTGACTCAGATGGTATACTAGTGCATGGTGTACAGAATATACTTGGATCACTGAAGGAGCGATGGAGTAGATTGTGGAGTGAGGAGGAGGGTGGGGCAGATGCTACTGTCATTGACCGAACATTGGAGGATTGGTACCCACCACATGTTGAAGGACTAGGTGACCTGGTGATGCCTATAAAGGAGGATGAGATCCACCAGGTTCTTGCTGTGACAGCCTCAGGGACAGCACCTAGAGAGGATGGCCTACCCTGGGACTTCTGGAAGTAAATGGTGAGAGTCCCAGGTGTGATGGGAGAGTTGACGGCATTGTGTAACTCTATATTGCAGACAGGGAGATGGGTGGGGGAGCAGGATCTTGGGCTGGTGATGCTGCTTTATAAGAACAAAGGACAGCAAGAGGATTGGAAGAACTGGTAGCCAATAATGTTGCTAGATATGAACAGAAAGTTGGTAACTAAGGTGGTGGTCATGAGGCTACAGAAGGTGGCCCAGCAAGTTGTGGGTATTGAGCAGAGGGGATTTGTGGGTGGTCAGCTCATTAGAGATAGCACAGCCTGGGTACATGGAGTTATTGAAGGGGCTAGAGCCTGTGGACTGGATGGGCATCTAGTCTTCTTGGACCAGAAGAAGGCTTATGACTAGATGTGATGAGTCTGGCTGGCAAAAGTATTGGATAGAATGGGGGTTCTAATCCAATTTCGATTGGCAATGGTCAGCCTACTGGAAGGGAGTAGGGCTGTACTCACATGTAATGGGCATAGAGGAGTAGCATTCCCTCTGGGTAGGGGGGTGCCCCAGGGGGACCCACTGTCTCCCATCTTGTATACTCTTTCCCTGGAACCCCTAATGGATAGAATTAGGTGGAGAATAGTGGGGCTCTCTATCTATGGCATTGGGTAGAAAGTTGAGGCCTTTGTAGATGACATAGTGGTTGGTTTGGGATCAATTGCTGATGTTGAGGAGCTCAAGAAGACAGTGGAGTGGTATGAGGAGAACTCTGGGGCAAAGCTGAATTGGCACAAGTATGAAACAATGGTGCTTGGCAATGGCCTGGTGGGAGGAGAAGTTATAGGAACAATTGTCCCCACCAGTGAAGCAGTGCGGTACTTGGGCATCTATTTGTCAGTCTATGGATCAGTTCTGCCCAGGCTTTGGTGGGAGTAGTGAATTGGAATTTGGAAGGAAGACCTGTGGGGTTGGGAAAGATACTTTTCTCTGGCAGAACAGGTCTTGATTTTGAATATATATTGACTGCTGAAGCTGTGGTATTTGGCTTATCATCTGGACTTCCCAGTCTGAGTGGTGAAGAGATTGGTGAAGGTGGCCAAGGGATGGATTTGGGCTGGCAGACAGAGCCAGATTGGTTGGGAGACCTTGTCCCTACCAGTGGCGAGAGGTAGTCTTGGGCTGGTGGACTTTCCCAAATGACTATACTGCTTGAGAGCATGGTGGCTTAAGAGGGTGGTGGAGTTGTGAGGAGGGGGTTGGGTTTCCCTGCTACAGAAGGTCTGGGAGAGGTGGTTATCACTGAGAGGCTCAACTGGTGATCTTCTCTCTTTTGTTGGAATTCAGAATACTGCACAATTGCAATATAAAGGTTTCTGGTGGAGGATTGTGGAGGGGGCACACCACATTGGTATTCGCTGGCAGGAGATTGAGGGGGAGGAGCCTTGAGATCTGGTGATGTGGAGATGGGATAGCATACTGCTGGGCAGCATGCCTTTGCTTGAGTTCGACATTGGAGATGGAATCGAATGCCAAAGGGGACCAGGCCAGGATCTGTGGCCTAGCGGTTGGCAAGGAGTTGGAATTGGAGAAGAATGGGACTAGTATGGTATTTGGATCTAGAGTGCCATAGTGCGAAAATGGATGCCACTGAAGTACTGGGTGGTCTGGTGGTATATACTGAAGAGGAATGTAATGCTCAACTTTTGCTTAGGGTATCTTATCATAGGGGGCTGCTTTGACTGTAAGGAGTGCCATAATGTAGGGCAGGAAGGGGGCTTTGTACAGATGCCAGAACATTGGCTAGGAGAGTGTGAGGTGTTGAGAGACTTTTGGTAGGTCATTGGGAACTACTTGGAGGTGAGATATAGGAGAGATGAAGTACAAAAGAGGTGGGAGGACTTGAGGGATCGATTGGTAGGAGGGGTAGAAAAGGAGTGGATTATCTTAGATTGGGTATTGGCTATTTGAGTTGGGCTGGCCAGTTACTGGCTATTTGTTTTTAAGGATAGGAGGCAACAGAGCTTAGGGAGCCAGGTATTACGGTGGTAGAGACTTATGGAAGACATCTTGACAGGCTGGTGGCTTGGTTGGGGACTGTAGGGGGGGTCAGAGACACCACTTGGTAGAGAAAATCTGTAGACAGAGCAGTGAGAGAGTTGGAGTCATTGGTGAAAGGGTGATCTTTATTCGTGAAGGAGTGGGGAGGGGCTCCCCTATGGGGATCAGATAGTAAGTGGTGATATTGTATACTTATTCATAGACTGGTAATAAAGATGGAGTCCAAGTGACTATAAAAAAAAAAAAAAAAAAAAAAAAAAAAGAGATGAGATTCTCTCTATGAAGGTCCTTGGGAGATTTGCTCTCTTTAGTAGATCTGGATGGAAGCCAACAGCTATGGTATAAAGGCTTCTGGTGGGGGGTAGTAGATGGAGCACACTGAATAGATCTATGCTGGCAAGATAATGAAGGGGAGATGCTGTGGGGTCCAGCTATATGACATTGGGACAGACTGCTTCTGGGGATGTTCTGCTTACTGAGTTCAATTTTGGTGATGTAGTGGAGTATCAGCAGGGACTTGGTCAGGATCTTTGGTCAAGTAGTTGGCAGGCAGTGAGGATTGATAAGGAGTGGAACTGGATAAGAGTCAGGTTGTGGAGTACTGATGTATGGAGGTGGCTTCCTCCCAAGTTCTGGATAGTATGGTAGCAGATACTACAGAGGAATATCATATTGAATTTCTGTGCTGGACATCTGATAGATGGTGGCTGATTTGATTGTGAGGAGTATTGTAATATAGAGCAAGTTGGGAAATTTGTGCAGATGCCAAAATATTGGCTGGGAGAGTGTGAGATTCTGGGGGACTTTTGGATAGTAGTAGGGGACTGGCTGAGTGTGGAGAAGAGGCTAGATGGAGAGAGAGATCATTGGGAAGTATAAGTGTACAACCTCCAAGCCACCAAAATCACATGGCATCCTTAGAACTAATTTGGAAACCACATGCAAGACTACAAAACAAGAGATCATCTGGTTACACAAAATATGCCAACAAGCATGAGAACCCACTGCCAAGATACAAGAATACTAGAAGAAGTACTACAACCATAAGACTGACTCTGAACTGCTATAACTAGTTTGGTGTACTGTACTATTATAAAAGAAAACCAAAAGTACTAAACTCAAATTGAGACAAGAAGAACCCTATCTCATCTACCCAAAGGTTCACAAACTGCACTTATCAACTCAAGACCAAGATACACTGTGACTATATAAGATCTCATTACTTAATAGAAGTAAAACACATTTGAACAACTCCATTCGCTCTATCTGTATCACCTTCGTTAAAGAGTGATGGATGCTTCATCTGAACTCAAGAAAGCCAACATCATCAAAACCAATCTCAAGCCATCTACGTGACAGATATTACTACTAGAAATTGCCTTGGATTACAGAAAATATCATTTCCAAGAGGTTCAAACCCCCAGCCGCGACATTGGGAGCTCTCGCCCTAGACAAGAATGGCCAGTCCTCGCAAATGTGCCAGTAGACCAAAAAAAAAGAGAACCAAGACCTGTTATCCTTATACAACTACCACCACCAAGGACAGCCTTAATCTTGCAAGAGATAGAAGTGATGACACCTTGAAACTGATGATGTCAGAAGTCAGAAAACTGCTCAGACCTTGCCAGTAATGATGTCATCAATGGTGATGTCATCAAAGACTATCCAGACAGTGCCTAAACCTATAAATAGCTTAGCAGTCATAGTATAGTTAGATTAGCCTTGTACAATGTGACTGTGAACTGACTCAGCAGTCAGACGATCTCTTGACATGTCAGATTACTATTGTACTACATGACTGCATTCCAACTCAGCAAGGCACTTAGTGCTACATCCACATTTAGCATAGTCCAGATAGCCCCTTACTAGTATAAATACCCCCTCCTCCAGACCTCAGAATCTCAGACTTGAACAGACCTGAACAATTCAAATACAACTTCTAAGTACTTCCACAATATCCCTTCATACAACTACTCCTAGTATAAATAGCAAATAAACCTATTTAATAACCCACAAACTACTCTTAAGTAAATCCGCTCCCCGTTAGGTCCCACTCCTAACCCCATCACGAAATTTCCTAATTGGGTATTGTCTGCAGCGATACACCAATTCAACTAAGCTGGTCTTAGTTTCTTGAACTTCCTGAAATATGAAAAATCCTGAACACCCAGAACTAGTCTGAAAAAGGACTTTGGTTGAGACATCAACCTGATCTTGAAATCAATAAGCGTAGAGGACATACTCCATATGAAATTGATCTTGACTATAAGAAAACAGTCTTCCAGAATATCCAGAACTTCCAGAAAACCCTTCCAGAACTACATAATGGTTACCCTAAAAAGCAACTCTCTTACAACTTGGTAGCAGTGATTTACAATCCAAATTCTGCTTCAAGATACTTCCTCACCCTGCTACAAACCCTTCTGCGAATTTCTACAAGTTGGTATAAAGCCCAACCTCTGAACTGAAATTTATTCTGAACCATCTGACAATCTAGAGAGAATTGAACCTGACGTACAAGGACAATTTGACCTCCACATCTGCAACAAGTGGGACAAACTTCATTCAAAGAAAGAAGTACTTCGATTAAACTAGCAAATAGGTGAAACCCTATTCACCAAACTCCTTGCACTATACCCAGCAAGTCAGGATGAAGAAGGTCTTATAGAAGCCTTCTTTACTCTTCTCAACAAGAGTTTTGTCAGCTTTACAAACCCGAGCAACCTAGGACAACCAGTAGCAGTCTTTCTAGCCTTAGTTCCTCACGAAGCCCAAGCCTCTGTAGCTAAGTGGCTCAACTCTACTGACTTTCACTGAACCAGGACCAAGACTGCATTATACTACCGATTCCAGAACAGCAAGGCCCACCATATTCTTAAGGAAGAAGCAAGAGAAACCCTTCATCAACTACCTGACCCCGAACCTGAAGCAGGCCCTGCTACAGCCCTACCAGAATCCGAAACCAATACCGAACCAGAACTTGACTTTGAATTAAGTCCATCTGAAATCAGATATACAACTGATTCTGTCTACTTTGACGCTGAGCAAACCCAATTACATGGGGACCAAACTGAAGAGAAGGAGGAGTATCTCAGTAAATTTGATTCCAGATACACCACCAAAGAAGACGTACCTCCATCAGGACAGAACACACCTATACAGCAAAAGACAGCTATCTATCAAGCCCTCACTCCAGACCTACAACTATTACTCCAGCAACTTATACTGACCCAAAGAACCCCATCACACTCTGCACCAGTACCTCAAGTAGTGCCAGTAACACTACTACTAGCAGTCCAACCATCTCCAGTAAACAACATAGCAAACCAACAGATTCTAGACCTTACAGCCCAGGTAGCCATAATGGTAGCAACCATTACTGCCTTAGCCGAACAGACCTGACCTACAAAAAATCTGAGCCTACCTACCTTCAATGGTACTGCACAAGAAGTCCAAAGCTTCATTAGTATAGTTGACACCAACTTCAAAGCCAATCAATGGACCAATGAATGAGTTGCTGACTGTGTTCTGACAAACAATCAAGACCACACTCTGGAACAACTCTTTGCTACCACTACAGCCTATGTCCGCCAAGTTGTTACATTCTTCTGAGGACCTGCTGAAGAATGGTGGTGAACCCTTCCCAAAAAACCCCTCACATGGGACAGCCAACCTGCAGTAGTTGCTCAGAATGTAGCAAATAATGCCCCAGAATATAAAGCCCATCCTGTAGCCCCTAGACTTAAACAACTCATGATTGCTCAATATTGCAGCAAAACCATGATCACTGAATCTCGAGTAAAACTTCACAACCTTAAATTCGATGTATATGGTAAGGAGGAATTCAAAACCTTCTGTACAAAACTCGAGTCACTCCTGAACACTATTGACCTAGGATATATTGCCAATGATGAAGCATGAAATGGTACAAGAGCAGATCATTTATTTGATGCCCTGCCTGAATGGCTTACTAGAAAAATCTGAGAACAAGGATGCCCAGTTTGTTGTGACCACCAATAATAGTGCCTGGCAAGAATCAAGACTATGGTCAAACAGATCCTAACAGCTAGATCCATTCTGCCTCGAAGACAATTCAACAATAAGGAAAAAACTTGGACCAAGAAAGAAGAACCCAAGCATGAAGCATCCTGAGCCCCCTCAACATCCACTTCATGGATACCCAGAAATCATGAATCCACCCAGCTGAGTACCTTCAAGAAACTCACTGAAGGTGAAAGGAATGAACTTAGAAGAAGTGGAGCATACTTCTATTGCCGAAAGACAGGACACATAGCTAGTGTCTACCCTAACTGAAAACTCTAAACAGCAATATGAGCAACTGTTACCACTCTGCACCACCTCAACAATCTGACTACCAGAACACTAGACTTTGTCAAGTTAAGATAAACTACTAAGGCCCCAACCAAAGGAAGTCAAAAAGCAGCTGGATATGACCTATATATAGCCGAAGAAGCTACAGTCTCTAACCGAGAAGTCAAGCAAGTCTACATAGGAATCAGTATCCAAATTCCTGAAGGACATGTTGGAAGAATATACTGTCACAGTAGCCTAGCATTAAAAGGACTCTCAGTAGAAGGAGGAGTCATTGACGAAGACTACACAGGTGAAATTATTGTCCTCATCTGAAACCACAGTTGGATACCTTTCAAGATCTCTATAGGCTTCTGTATTGCCCAGATCCTATTCGAAAAAATTGAGTCAAACCTGACAGTCAAGGAAGTCCCTGAACTACTGCCCACTATCCGAGGATCCAAAGGATTTGGTTCATCAAACAAAGCCCCAGCCCAATCTACCATGAACAAAGAAGAACAATTCTACAAGAAAATTGAAGATGGATATGTACCAAGTGGCTGATGCCCCCATAGTATTGGAATGTACTCTTCTCAAATGATTGATAATTGCTTCTCTTGTGTCAATGAACTGGCTCAAAGAAGAACCAACAGAAGAAAAGCTCCTATAACTGAAATCATCACCATTGGATCAGACAAACTGCTTACACTTAAAGCTTTTGTCAACTGAGCACCTGTCAAGATCATAATAGACAGTGGTGCCTCAGGCAACTTCATCAATGAAGAAACAGCCAATAGACTCAAGGTCTTCACCTCTCCGATATAACAAACTCAAGCAGTTGCCACAGCTGATGGAACCTCACATGTCATTAGCAAGGAAGTCTGCAATCTACTCTTCTGAATCAGTGACTATCGAGTACATGTTACTCTCCAGATCGTACCACTCCCTGACAATGAAATCATCCTTGGAACTCTATGGTTAAAACAAGAGAACCTCATGATTGATTGGGTAAACCATTCTCTGACCATCAAGAAAGGACACCACAACTTCAAACTGCAAGGCGAAAAGGACCCACTCAACTCTAGTAACTCTGGACCAAAGATCACCCACATTAACAAGCTACAACTCAAGAAATTAGCCAAGAAATACCCTCTCTTTGCTATCTCCATCCATCCACCCAAAGGAGAACCCAAGAACTCTGAAGAAGACTTTTCCAAAGTTGACAGCCATGTTAGACCACTACTCCAGAAAGTCTGAGATATATTTCTGAACTGAACCATAGAACCACCTGTACCTGTCATTATTAATGACCAAGAAGAATACAAAGTTGAACAAATCCTCAACAAACACAGCCACAAGAACCATCCAAATGGTACAACAACACCAGAACAAATTAGAAGGCCCTGATGAGGATGTCAAAAGCTAAGAAGGGGAGAGTTATAAGCATACAACCTCCAAGCTACCAAAATTGCATAGCATTCTCAGAACTAATTTGGAAACCACATGCGAGACTACAAAACAAGAGATCATCTGGTTACACGAAATACGCCAGCAAGCACAAGAACCCACCACCAAGATACAAGAATACTAGAAGAAGTACTATAACCATATGACTGACTCTGAACTGCTATAACTAGTTTGGTGTACTATACTATTACAAAAGAAAACTGAAAGTACCAAACTCAAATTGAGACAAGAAGAACCCTATCTCATCTACCCAAAGGTTCACGAACTGTACTTATCAACTCAAGACCAAGATACACTGTGACTATACAAGATCTCATTACTTAGCAAAAGCAAAACACATTTGAATAACTCTGTTCACTCTATCTGTGTCACCTCCATTGGAGAGTGACAGACACTTCATCTGAACTCAAGAAAGCCGACATTGTCGAAACCAATCTCAAGCCATCCACATGACAGATATTACTACTAGAAATTGCCTTAGATTATAGAAAATATCATTTCCAAGAGATTTGAACTCCCAGCCATGACATTGGGAGCCCTTGCCCTAGACAAGAATAGCCAGTCCTCGCAAATACACCAGCAGACCAAAAAAAAAGAGAACCAAGACCTGTTATCCTTGTACAACCACCACTACTAAGGACAGCCTTAATCTTGCAAGAGATAGAAGTGATGACACCTTGAAACTGATGATGTCAGAAGTCAGAAAACTGCTCAGACCTTGCCAGGCGATAATGTCATCAATGGTGATGTCATCGAAGACTATCCAGATAGTGCCTAAACCTATAAATAGCTTAGCAGTCATAGTATAGTTAGATTAGCCTTGTACAACATAATTGTGAACTAACTCAGCAGTCAGATGACCTCTTGATATATCAGATCACCATTGTACTATGTGACTACATTCCAACTCAGCAAGACACTTAGTGCTATATCCACATTTAGCATAGTCCAGATAGCCCCTCACTAGTATAAATACCCCCTCCTCCAGACCTCAGAATCTCAGACTTGAACAGACCTGAACAATCCAAACACAACTTCTAAGTACTTCCACAATATCCCTTTACATAACTACTCCTAGTATAGCAATATCATGAATAGCAAATAAATCTATTTAATAACCCACAAACCACTCTTAAGTAAATCTGCTCCCCATTAGGTCCCACTCCTAACCCTATCACGAAATTTCCTAATTGGGTATTGTCTGCAGTGATACACCAATTCAACTAAGCTGGTCTTAGTTTCTTGAACTTCCTGAAATATGGAAAATCCTGAACACCTAGAACTAGTCCGAAAAAGGACTTTGGTTGAGATGTCAACCCAATCTTGAAATCAATAAGCATAGAGGATGTACTCCATATGAAATTGATCTTAACCATAAGAAAACAGTCTTCCATAATATCTAGAACTTCCAGAAAACCCTTTCAGAACTATGTAATGGTTACCCTAAAAAGCAACTCTCTTACAGGAAGATTTGAAATCTCAGTTAGTAGGTAGTGTAGGTAATGGTTGACTGACTGTAGAGTGGGTTTTAGCAGTGTGGGTAGGGCTAGCTAGATATTGGCTATTTGTTTTTGAGGAGAGGCAACAGTTGGATATATAGAAAAAGTTGTTAGGATGAGAAGGGTTGATGGAAGATCTGGTGGGTTGGGTGGAGTCCACAGGGTGGACAACATTGCTGTCTAGTAGAAGGAATCTGTAAACAGAGTTGGGGGCAGGTGGAGATAGTTTTTAACAAAGTAGTCTTTCATCGAGAGAGGGTGAGGGGGGGG
>RBNI01002417.1:0-18581 GCA_003990745.1 Jimgerdemannia flammicorona | reverse complement strand
ATCTATAAATAGATTAGCAGTCATAGTATAGTTAGATTAGCCTTGTACGACGTGACTGTGAACTGACTCAGCAGTCAGACGATCTCTTGACATGTCAGATCACACTTGTACTACGTGACTGCATTCCGACTCAGCAAAGCACTTAGTGCTACACCCATATTTAGCATAGTCCAGATAGCCCCTCACTAGTATAAATACCCCCTCCCCCAGACCTCAGGATCTCAGACCTGAACAATCCGAACACCACTTCTGAGCACTTCTCCACAATACCCCTTCACACAACTACTCCTAGTATAGCAATATCATGAATAGCGAATAAACCTATTTAATAACCCACAAACCACTCTTAAGTAAATCTGTTCCCTGTTAGGTCCTACTCCTAACCCCATCCCGAAATTTCCTAATTGGGTATTGTCTGCAGCGATACACCAATTCAACTAAGCTGGCCTTAGTTTCTTGAACTTCCTGAAATACGGAAAATCCTGAACATCCAGAACTAGTCCGAAGAAAGGACTCTGGTTGAGACATCAACCCGATCTTGAAATCATTAAGCGTAGAGGACGTACTCCATATGAAATTGATCTTGACCATAAGAAAACGGTCTTCCAGAATATCCAGAACTTCCAGAAAACCCTTCCAGAACTATGTAACGGTTACCCTAAAAAGCAACCCTCTTACAACTGGTTCACCATAAATGCCCATCCTCTTATCTATAATGGCCATCTCTCCTCCCATCCTGACAATACCCAAAAAACAGTCACCTATGTGCCAGAACCACACTTGCTGGAAAGCTCACCAAAGCCAGAGGGCCCCACTACAGGTACTGAGGACCTACAGGTAACCTATACTGAGCACTTGACACCCAAGGTTGGCTGACTCTCTACATAACCTGTGATGCACCAAGATAGTATCATGTTGGTAATGACAAAAGGAAGAAGGCACTACACCAAAATGGGTGCACTCCAGATATAGCCAAAGGTATCAGAAATCACAAAAAAGTAGAGAAAACACTGATCTGACACCAATAAAGGGGCAACTCATCACTATTGCCCTCCTCCTACTATGTCTATGTAGATACAGCAAATCAACCCAAGGTAGAGGGGGTAATAATAGGATAAAGGGGACTCAGAAGGTTGCCTACCAAACCTTATAACTAGTAAGGTAGCAGAGAAAGGAGCCAGAGGAGGAGTATCTCAGTAAATTCAATCTTAGATATACTACTGAAGGAGACATATCTCCATCAGAACAGAATACACCTATACAGCAACAGATAGCTATCCATTAAGCCCTTATTTCAGATCTACAATAGTTACTCTAGTAACTTATACAGACTCAAAGAATACCATCACACTCTACACTAGTACCTCAAGTAGTATCAATAACCCCACTACTAGTAGTCCAACTATCTCCAGTAAACAATATGACAAACTAATAGATTCTAGACCCCATAGCTTAAGTAGCTATAATGGTAGCAATCATTACTACCTTAGCCAAACAGACCTAACCAATAAAAAGTCTGAGTCTACCTACCTTCAATAGTACTACACAAGAAGTCCAAAGCTTTATTAGTGTAGTTGACACTAACTTCAAAGCCAACCAATAGACCAATAAGTAAGTTGTTAACTGTCTTCTAACAACCAATCAAGACTACACTCTGGAACAACTCTTTGCTACTACTACAGCCTATATTCACCAAGTTGTTATATTTTTCTGAGGATCTGCCAAAGAATGGTAGTGAACTCTTCCTGAAAAACCCCTCACATAGGACATCTGATCTGCAGTAGTTGCTCAGAATACAACAAATAATGCCCCAGGATATGGAGACCATCCTGTAGTCCCTAGACTCAAACAACTTATGATTGTCCAATATTACAGCAAAACTCTGATTGCTGAATCTCAAGTTAAACTCCACAATCTCAAATTTGATATATATGGCAAGAAGGAATTCGAAACCTTCTGTATAAAACTTGAGTTACTTCTGAACACCATTGGCTTAGAATATATTACCAATGATGAAGCACAAAATGGTACAAGAGTAGACCATCTATTTGATACACTATCTGAATGGCTTACAAGAAAAATCTAAGAACAAGGATACCCAGTTAGTTGTGATTACCAACAATAGTACCTAGCAAGAATCAAGACTATAGTCAAGCAAATCCTAATAGCTAGACCAATTTTGCCCTAAAGACAATTCAATAACAAGAAAAGAACTTGGACCAAGAAAGAAGAACCCAAGTATAAAGCATCTCGGGCTCCCTCTATATCTACCTCTTAGACACTATGGAATCCTGAACCTACTCAGCCAAGTATCTTCAAGAAACTCATGGAAGGAGAAAGAAATAAACTCCAAAGAAACAAAGCATGCTTCTATTGCCAAAAGACAGGACATATAGCTAGTGTCTGTCCCAACCAAAAACCCAGAACAGCAATATGAGCAACTATTACTACTCTGCACCACCTTAATAATCTGACCACTAAGATAGTAGACTTTGTCAAGTTAAGGCAAACTGCTAAGGCCCCAACTAAAGGAAGTTAAAAAGCAGCAGGATATAACCTGTATATAGCCAAAGAAGCTATAGTTTCTAACTGAGAAGTCAAGCAAGTCTATACAGGAATCAGCATTCAAATTCCTGAAGGATATATTGGAAGAATATGCTGTTGCAGTAGCTTAGCACTGAAAGGACTCTCAGTAGAAATAGGAGTCATTGATAAAGATTATACTGGTGAAATCATTGTCCTTATCCAAAATCATAATTGGATATCATTCAAGATCTCTATTGGTTTCTGTATTATTCAGATCCTATTTGAGAAAATTGAATCAACTCTGATAGTCAAAGAAGTCCCCAAACTACTACCTACCATCTGAGGATCAAAAGGATTTGGCAGCCCCAGCCCAACCCACTATGAATAAGAAAGAACAATTCTACAAGAAAATTGAGGGTGAATATATACCAAGTGGCTGATGCCTCTATAGTATTGGAATATACTCTTCCTGAATAATTAATGATTACTTCTTTTGTATCAATGAACTGATCCAAAGGAGAATCAACAGAAGAAAAGCTCTTATAACCAAAATTACCAGTATTGGATTAGACAAACTGCTTATACTCCAAGCTTTTATCAATCAAGTATCTGTCAAGATTATAATAGACAGTGGTGCCTCAGGCAACTTCATTAATAAAGAAACAGCCAACAGACTCAAGGTCCTGACCTCTTTGGTATAACAGACTCAAGTAGTTGCTATAGCTAATAGAACCTCTCATGTCATTAGCAAGAAAGTCTACAACCTACCCTTCTGAATTAGTGACCACCAAGTATATATTATACTCCAGATTATACCACTTTCTGATAATGAAATCATCCATAGGACCTCATGGTTAAAACAAGAGAACCCCATGATCAATTGGATAAACCATTCTCTAACTATCAAGAAAGAATACCATAACTTCAAACTACAAGGTGAAAGAGACTCACTCAGTTCTAGCGATCCTGGTCTAAAGATTACTTACATTAATAAGCTACAACTTAAGAAATTGGCCAAGAAATGTCCTCTCTTTGCCATTTTCATCTGACCATCCAAAGGAGAACCTGAGAACTCTGAAGAAGACTTTTCTAAAGTTGACAGCTATGTCAGACCCCTACTCTAGAAATTCTGAGATATATTTCCAAAGAAACTCTCAAAAGGTTTACCACCTAAATGAGCAGTAGACTATGTCATCAAGACTATCCCAGATGCCAAACCAGCCTTCAAGTCAATCTACCACATGTCTTTGAGAGAAATTAATGTACTCAAGAAAGAGATTAATGAACTCCTAGAATAAGGATTCATTAGACCCGGTATATTACCCTATGGTATATCAGTCCTCTTTGTTGTCAAGAAAGAAGAAGATCTGTGAATGTATATTGATTATTGAGACCTCAATGAACAGACCATCAAGAACTGCTACCTGCTATTCTGAATTGATGAAATATTTGATAGACTTACCAATCTACAATTTATGAGCTCTTTTGATCTGCAAAATAGTTCTGGCAAATTGCTATAAAAGAAGAAGATATCTATAAGATAGCCTTCTGAACTTGCTATGGACATTTTGAGTTCTTAGTTATGCTCTTTGACTTAACTAATACTCTAGCAACTTTCTAGACACTGATGAATACTATCCTGTACCTATACCTAGACAAATTTGTTGTCTATATTGATGACATTCTAGTCTTCAGCAAAACTCTGGAGGAATATCTTAAACATCTTAAACTAGTACTACTGAAGCTTTGAGAAAACTAACTTTTTACAAAACTCAGCAAATGTGAATTCCTTCTGAAGGAAATTCAGTTCCTTAGACACATTGTTACACTAAATAGAATCAAAGTAGATCTTAGCAAAATCTCTGCAATTAAGAATTAGCCCAGACCCAAGAAGCTGAAAGACCTCCAGTCATTCCTAGGACTAGCAAACTATTACTAGCAATTCATTATAAATTTTGTCAAGATTGCTACTACCCTTACCCAAATGACCAAGTATAGTAAGAAAGAAGAACAGTCTTGGACTACAAAGCAAGAAAAAGACTTCAACAATCTTATAAATTGGAGACCTGAACAAGATATAGCCTTTCAAGCCCTAAAGAATATCCTGATAACCACTCCAGTACTTTAAGTGGCAAATCCTGCTCTACTATATGAAGTTACTACTGATGCCTCTGACCTAGCTCTTGGAGCAGTGCTTATATAAGAAGGACATTCTGTGGTCTATCATTCCTGTAAGTTCAATGATACTGAAATCAACTATATAATCCATGAAAAGAAAATATTAGCCATTGTAGACACTCTGATCAAATAGTGACCCTATCTCAAAGGAGCACACTTTACTGTTTTAATAGACTACAAATCATTAGTCAACATTAAGACCCAGGCTACTCTTTTCCAAAAGTAAGCCAGATGGATGAAAGTCCTCACTAACTTTGACTATGAAATCCAGTACCATCCTAGCAAGGAAAATATTATTGCTAATGTAATCTCCAGACTACTAATCAAAGAGGTTATCCAAACCCTCATCTTATTTACCAATACTATTATAGAACAAATCATTGCAGTATATACTGATGATAAAGAAGCTCAAGCACTCTAAGAAATTCTAGACAATGACAATACTGACAAGTATACTTAGTATCATCAATATCATTTAAAGGACAATACTATCTACTATAAAGACAGATTGTATATTCCAAACAATTGAGACCTCTGAAGGACCATCCTATTTGAATGTCATAATGCCTCTATAGCCAGACATTTAGGATTTGACAAATGCTATGAAGTTATCTCCTAAAACTTCTATTGACCCTACATAGCAGATCAGCTAAAGACCTACATCACTTCCTATGATGTCTGCCAATGCAATAAGTCTTCAACACTAGCAAAACCTGGTCTACTCCACCCCATCTCAGTACTATCCACTAATTGGGAATAAATCTCTATAGACTTCATTATATAACTACTCTGAACCAAGAATGGGAAAGATGTAATTATTGTCTTTATAGACTATTTCAGTAAACAAGCCTACTTTATATCTACTGCTACAACTGCAATAGTACCTAAAATTGCTATACTTCTGTTTGATAATATTTTCTACTATTATGGTCTTTCTAAGATCATTGTTAGTGACTGAGATCCAAAATTTACCAGCCACTTTTGGAAAGCCCTCCATGCATACCTTGGAATAAAACTTATACTATTTACAGCCTTTTATTCTAAGACTGATGGTCAAACAGAAAGGATGAACTAAACTCTGGAACAAATACTAAGAAACATATTTCCTATAGACAAGATGATTGGTATGAATACCTTACTGCAGTCAAGTTTGCCTACAATAACAGCAAGCAAGTCTCTCTTGAAATGACCCTATTCTTTACCAATACTGGACAAAATCCAAACACTCTTCTGACACTTATCCAAACTACCAATGAACCCTCTACTATTGAAGCTGTTGAAGAATTCCTACTCTGAATATATAACTTAAGCCAGATCATAATCAAGAATTTATCCCAAGCTCAAGAACAACAGTTATAATATATTAACCAGCACTAATGAGAAGAAACTTTTGACATTAGAGAAAAAGTTCTACTAGATATTCAAGGATACTAAGTTGATAACCTCAAGTACAGACCATCTACAAAGCTGAACAGCAAATTTATTAGACCATTCAAAGTCATTGCATAAGTCTCTCCAACTTTCTACAAATTGGTACTACCAGATACTATTAAGATTCACCCAGTCTTCAATATCTAATATCTCAAGTAATATAATGTAAATGATGATGAGCTATTTCCAAACTGAACCACAAAACTGCCTGCACTTATCATTATTAATGACCAAGAGGAATACAAAGTTGAACAAATTCTCAATAAATGTGGCCACAAGAACTATCCAAAATACCTTGTCAAATAGAAAGATTATCCAATCCATGATATAACTTGAGAACTCAAAACCAACCTCCAGAATATCACTAACTTAGTTCAAGAATATAATTCTTTGAACAACTGAAATCTGAATACTTTAACACTGATCAGTTCTATATTATATATTACTTCTCCTGAACTAAGTACTCTCATAATTATTATGAATAAAATTAAGAACTCAGCAAAACAAGACAAGAAGAATACTAACTCCTAGAAAAATAGCAAAACTAAAAGCTGGCCTATTCTCTCTATACCACTGGTGTGAAACAAGATGTAGACATTTAAGAAGATTTCTTAAGAGGAAATTCTCCAGCAGTAAATGATATCAGAATCACTTCTGATATATAGTATTGAATATATAACCCTTTAATATATAAATCCAATATATTAGGCAACTATACTATGAGTATACCACTTTTTGAGAAAAATAAACATTATTAGACTTTTGACTATTCAAATGGTATAACAACATTAGACCAAAATTAGAAGACCTCAATGAGGATGTTAAAAGCTAAGAAGGAGAGAGTTATAAGCACACAACCTTCAAGCCATCAAAATTACACATTACCCTCAGAACAAGCCACCAAAATTATATACAACCTCAGATCAAATCCAGAAATTATATATAAGATCATAAAGCTGAGTCAAACTGAAGTCACAGTGCATAAAGCTGAGTCAACTCAAAGTCATGGAATACAAATTTACATGAATGGAATCTTACTAATTAGGACCAAATGTATATATACCAAGTATTCAGAGACATCAAAACAGAGAACTACAATAAATTAAATAAATAATCCCAACTCTTAAACATACACATAAACATGACCACTGAGATTTATAACTATATCCATGCTGACATTTAGAATGTCATTGTCAACTGAGCTATACTCCCTCTACTCCTCATGAATATCCATAGCCTTACACCTCTCTACTTTGTAGAAGCCCAATGGAATGCCCTGAATATACTCAATGAAGCTCACTAAATTGGACAAATCTCAAGCTACTACCAGATCAGCCACCTCCTAGAAGATATAGTTGAATACTGTAATAAACCAGGACGTACTACCTGAATTATACCTTAGCCAGATGACACGAATAATTAGCCAGATGACATGAATACCCAGCATAGTAACCAGCAACCATTGCTGCAGAAACTGTATAAATAGCCAGACTACCAGATAAGGTATATCTGTGCAGGACCTGCACATCTGTGCCAGACCTGCACACTTGTGCTGGACCTGCACAACTTGCCATAGATAGCAAATCTATAGTTAGCCACATAGTAACCAGATAGCAACCAACTTGTATAAATTACCCCAGAGACAAGAGTGAATAAACCTCAGTTCAAAATTGAATCCAAAAGCAAAAGACAAGTCTGCCTACCACACTTCGAGAGGAACTTTACAGCCACTGTTAGGAGATTGTGAACATTGGTCCCCTTTTCCTACTCTGGTCTACTTTCCGATACAAAGCTGATTTTGCCGCTAAGTTCAAGGAAGAACTTCGCCACCTTTGGAACTATTGGTTCACTTGCCAGATAAGCCTGAAGATTTGCCACCTAAGTTCGAGGAAGAACTTTGCCGCCATTTCCCAGTTAAAGCCACCAATTCAAGAATAATCCATACCATAGTATTCCCAGTTGAAGCTGCCGATTTAGAAGAATCCATGCCACCTGAGTAATATTCCCAGAGAGCCCAAGTTATTCATGCCATCCAAGTTATTTCCCAGAAGCCTGCCGATTCCAGAGAATCCATGTCATCCGCCGTTTTCAAGTTATCCGCATTCCCAGAAGACCCGAGTACTATTTCCAGTTGAAGCTGAATCCGCGACATCCAAGTTATTTCGTCATTTCCAGTGAGCCCGATACAGAAGAATCTGCGCCATCCTCTACTCCCAGTGAGTCCAATTTAGGAGAATTTACACCCAAATCGAGTTGTCCGCCAAATTGCACCATCACCCAGAAATCACATACTTTTGGAGATCGTCGCACTACACAGAGATTGCTGCACTATACAGAGATTGTCATACAGAAATCGCATAAGGAGAACCGCTAAATTGCCAGACCATCACACAGAGATCATCATGCTACACTAGACCGTCACTCAGAAATCGCATACTTTTGGAAATTGCCTCGCTACACAAAATTGTGCTATTCCCAATTGACCCAAGAAGGAAAGACATAAATCGCCACTACACCCAGAGAACCATCCCAATAAGGAAACTGCTCACACCATATCCAGATCTTAACTATTATACCACTAAACACCAAAGACCTTAGGAAATCTTAGAACATTTTGTTGCTTTTGACAAAGTAACTGGGGGCTCAAGTCAAACTATATCAACCCCCAACCTTGTAATTTGCCTCCATTGAGCCAGGTACATTACATTTGAGGGCTCAACTGGGAAGATTTCAAAATCAACGTGACTTTTCAGCTCACAAGAACCCACAGTCAAACTGGATACATTTGACCCAATACCAACCTCTGCTACTACAGGAGAACCAGTTATCACCAGCATCTGGACAGGAAGAGAAGTAATTACTTCAAGACTTGCCAATTACCCAGTATCAGAAGGATCCCAACCAGAACCAGACAATACAGACAGCCCTGCTCTTCTTCTTCAGATTCTCTAATTTCTTCAAATATAATAGTGTTGACTTATTCCTTATTTTAAGTAGTATTGCTTAGCTAGATCTTATACTTATTCTCACTTATATTTATATGAGTAGTAGTCTTCTTCTCTATAGATATAGTAGATATCTCTCTTCTTATCTAAGATAGTAACAAACTTTTGAACTAAATAATAGTCTCTTTCTCTGATTTTGTTTACTATATCTTCTAGATAAGTAGTTATTTCAGCAAATCTCTTAATGAGTTTTTTATAAAGTTACTGTTCTGTAGCTTTTGGCTGTAGTGTATTTTGATTAACTATTATAATGGAAATTATACTAGTTATCTTAAGTGTTTCAGTTCTAACTCTAGTGACTCTTTCCATTATATAATCTTATAGGTGTCTGACTATCTAGTATTACTGAATATAGATGATCTTCTATAGCAGATCCAGGACTACTAATGATGAGCAGATAGCCATAACTATCTCTAGATGAACTCTTTTCATAAAGATTACCTTAGCTACTTAATCTTAGATAACATCAATATAATCTATAAGAATTATCTGATATTGAATTCTGATATAAAATATATTTAGATTCTTCCTTATTTTTTAGTATATTATATTAAGCTAATTCTTTAGAGCTTGCTTGATCTCATCTATATAATAGATAGCTTAGAGCCAGGTCTTCTGTACTGTCAGCACAGCATTGTCATCATTTTCCACATAAGTTGCAGCTGTAAATATAGGGCCCCAGAAACTGAAGAGCATGAGAACTACTTGCTGTCTTGATATCAGAGTTCTTATAGTAATATACTACTCAAAATTATCAATGAAGATAATAATTGATTCATCTGAAGTATATCTATAAAATACTAGTGGTCTCATATCTATCTTGTCTGAATATCTTAGTTTAATTTATATAGTTGTTCTTTGGACAGTAGTTATTCATTATTTAGCTTGAAAGTGAGAGATTTATCTTAAATTATCAGCTAATGAATATCAAGTTATAATATAGATACATAACTATATAAGTATTCAGATTTCTATATCTTAAAAACTTGATCTTCTTTAACTCTACAGAGTCCTTGAGATATAGTAATAGGTAAGTTTGAAGTATATCTATCTATAAGCTTACTAGTTTTCTTACTTTTTTCTTTACTTTGAACTATTTTGATCTGAGGTTTATTTACTCTAGATACTAGAGATATTTATATAAGTTTGTTAGCTATAAGGTGGCTAAGTTATGAGTCACTTTTTTACAAGTATTGAATCTTTCAAAATCTACTAAGATTTTGATAATTGTGAATATTTTTATATTTGCAAAATCTTAGTAGTTGTTAAAGTTTTCTATATATATTGCTAAAATGTCTACTATTTATAAGGCTATACTATATTTGAGAATTGGATTCAGATACTATGCTCAAATGTCTATTCCTCTAATTTATGTTATTAATTCAGATTAACCATCATATTATATAGTAGTTTCTATCTTATAATTTATCTCTATTGAACTGGTATATTATAGTATTAAATATAATATAGATTCTAATAAATGACTTAGTATCTAAAGTAAATAAATCTCAAATTAAAATAGTTTAAAAAGTAAAAAAAAAAAAAAAAAAAATAAAAAAAAAAAAATTTAAAAAAAAAAAAAAAAAAAAAAAAAAAAAAAAACTAAATATTCTATAGATATATATTTTTCAAACTCACTCTATACTATTGAGAACTTTAAAAAGTAAAAAACAAAAAACAAAAAACAAAAATTCAAGATAATAAAATTTACTATACTTTTTAAATTAAGTATCTACTATATTATAATAAATAGAATAGAATAAATAATAAAATAATTAATTAAAATAAAATAAAACAAAAGACAAAAAAAGATAGAACAGATAATTAAAATAAGATAAAATAAGATAGACAAATAGAATATAATAGATAAATAGAATGAGATAAATAATTAAAATAATATTTTTAATAACTTTAATAGCTTTAGTAGCTTTTAGTAGCTTTTAGTAGCTTTTAGTAGCTTTAGTATAGAGGCAGAATGAGATGGATGATTGAGATAGGATGGGCGACAAATTGTGGCTTGGGTGAAAATGAAGTTACGCAAATATTGGTGTTACACTGTATTAATTACGGAACGTGAAATTATCTAGGTTGAGTATGCGAAACCACGTTCTAGGTTGGAGAATTTAATACGCGATATCACCACATAGCGGCTCCATAAGACAATGACTGTGGCAATATTCTCTGACTTCGTTTAGATAGTGAATAGTGCCACTCTGCCAAATCCAGGTCACTTAGAGAGGCAATAGGAACTCAGTTTTGCTCACTCGTAGTAGTTGGTCAAAGCGACATGTTTAGTAAAAACCCTGCGATAATGTCGTACTGTGTACCTGTGCGAGTGTTACGTGAATCCGTATGGCATGCCAAAACAGGAATAGTGGCAAGTAGAATGGCGGAGCATGAAAATTAATGTACCATGAAATCACTTTGGATGACTTGATCGTTCTAGGATAAGCTGGCGGTATTTCGCTACAAGGCCGTCGGCGAGCACCATTCAGATTCGTTTGTTTTAATGAGCGACATTTGTCTGTGACATATCTCTCACTCTATAAAACCCTGACCGATTGTTCATGCTAACAGTACACTTTGGGTGCACTCCGATTCTCCTTTCCTCACGATACATTCTGTAATGCTTATTACTATCCGTAACCTCGCTGCCGCGGTAGTATCTCTCGCTGCTATTGTGTCGGCCTCGCCGGTTGCTCGAGTTGTGACGACGGGGACTATTTCATCCTCAGACCCAAACATCAAGTAATTATTCAATTGGAACTTTTTCTTAACTGAACTGTGTGTATCTGGGAATGTGAATCGAAGTCCGTGATGTTTAACCCTGCAATCCGTTATGCAGATACGTCGGTCGCTGGGACAAAAATGTGGACAGTGGCTGGTACATTTCACTATGTTGCTTCCGTGGTTTATGAGGTTTTATGGCATCGAACCCCCCTCCTCATTGAGCGTACCCCAAATTTACCTATCTGCACACAGGAGCGGCGCCTACCTCCGCGTCCGCTTCACCAACACCGCCACTTTGAAGGTCAAGTTCGACGTAAACCGCGCTTATCTTCACCCCTACGCGGTTCTCTGGAAGATTGACTCCGGCAGCCCCACGTTGTTGCCGATCTCCACAGCCGGCGTGTACGAGATCAAGCCCATCGGGGGGTTCAATCTCTCCACAGTGTACTCGTTGCAGATAGGCGGGCTTAATTGGGAGACTATAGTGCAGTTCCGCGGGTTGCAGCTTGATGCCGGCGGGAAAACGGTTTCGCAGAATTTCTCGAAGAAGCTGATTGAGTTCATTGGCGATTCGATCACAGTCGGGGTAGGTTCCGTGTCGGTAAAGCTTGGGGTGAGGGGTAAGCGTGGTGAACGTGTATAAGCTCTGCAGGCGGGCTTCACAACTGACCATTGAATTTCGTATTCACTGACACATCCAGTACAACGATACTCATATATCGTGGAGTGACTACTCCTGGATCACAGGCGAGCAACTCGGCGCCGAGCACGTGCAGATCGCCACCGCTGGTGCGTGTCTCACGACCTACGGCAACTGTATCAATCGTAGCCCAATGGAAAAATTCTACTACAGCACTCGGCAGGGTAGTTACAACTTCACGGCGTGGGACTTCAAAGCCTACACGCCCGACGCAGTGACGATAATGCTTGGTAAGAGGACGATGGTTACAAGAATTGTGCAAATGCAAATCCTCCCCGCCACTCAACGACATTAACACTCGTTATTCCGTTCTCATCCACTACCCTAGGCGAAAACGATCTCGTCAGCGGCAAGGTTCCGAGCGCCATCTTCACTTCGAAGTACACCACCTTCCTTACCAAAATTCGCGCCAAGTATCCCCGAGCACATATATTCGCCTTGGAAAACAATTCCAAACACTTCGCCCGTGAGACACTCGCCGCTGTTAAGGCGCGGATTGCCGCCGGTGACGGCGCGGTCAGTTTTGTCGATACCACGGGCTGGCTCGGGCCGAGCGACTTTCCCCCGGCGGGCGGGGTACATCCGAACGATGCAGGGCAGCTCCATTTCGCAAACCTCCTGGGGCCTATCATAAAGAAGACGCTAGGATGGTAATTGGTTTGTCATGGCATGTTCACGTCCTTTTTTTTTTTTATTTTTTTATTTTTTTTGAACACGACCGTATACACTATACTAGGTCCCTGGACACTTGATCGAAGTTTCTGTCCTATCGTTCACTTTTACTTTTGAGATTAAAACAAAATATTGCATCCCTTGCAATAAAACTCTGGTTATTCGAATTGTCTCAAAATGGCAAAGTCGAATCATAAGATTAATGGATAGTTCTGCCTGTTGATAATTTTGGAGATATATCGCACGTGACATATAATGACGTTTTCATTATTTGATGACGTACACAATGGACATGGGCCTTCGTAACGAAATTCACCATTTCAATCATTTCAATACTGGGTGCGATATAACACAGAACTTGTCTGGCATATTATCTCACCCCCTCTAGTTCGACTCTTAATAGAGAAGGTATCTGAGTTTGGGGGATTTCAAGTGGTCCCGGAGGCCTCCTCCATTTAGTCGTTCCGAACAGCCAGGCTTGGCCATCGCGACCTATGATGGGGCAAGTAGGATTTTTCGTCATGATGAGCTTGTGCGAGGTGGGTGTGGTCGGGTCACGCGTTGGGTGTTATGGTAGTCACGTCTCATGCCCAAAGGGGCATAATACGCGAGAATGATGTCACAGGCACTAGACCAGGACGTAGGAGGAGCGAATACGAGACAAGGTGTTTCTTTGTCTCTCTCTCTTCATCATGTCCTCAGCACGCCCAAACGGTGTCGCTCCACCCCGCAAGCAGCTCTCCTACCATCAAGACCCCCCCAGCGCAACCAAATCGCTCCATCCCCCCCCGCGCGACCCTGCCATTCGTCGCTCGGTCTCGCCACCGCCATTGCCTACACATTCCATGTCCAGCTATTTCGGGGATAGGCGCGCCGATACCGTACCGCCATCGCCACGCCGCCCCGAGCCAGAGTACCGCGAGGACTGGGACAATGATACTGTGTCGACAACCTATTCGGGCGACGAAGACGAGAGCGCCGCAGCAGAATCCACCTTCAGCAGATCGTCCAACGAGTACAAGGTCAGTGGATCCACCTTCATCTTTTCGCCTGTACCTTGCTGTATTTCTCTTCTGATCAGTAATACAACAACTTGTTCCTAAACAGGTGGCAAAGGCAGGATGGCTCTGGCGACGCTCCAACCTTATGGTGAGTTATCTACAATGCATTTCGATTGTAGACTTCAGGGTCTGGGTTACACAACCGCTCACTCAACCCCTCGTCGTCTTCAGCAATGGAAGCGGTGCTATGCCATCGCAAAACATGGGAACGCAGTCAAACCGGGAGGATTATACTTGTACAAAGACGATAAGGTGAGGAGAACACACACGTCCTGAACTGCTTTTGCACCTCAAAAAGTACTACAAGCCGGTGGAGCCCCTCTCGTTTATTCATCCCTATTTAAATCGCACCCTTTTACCACAACCACTATCCTCTCCCAGTTAACCTCACACCGCCGCACCATCGACATGTCCTCCTGCGTCGAAATTGAGCCCAAGCAACAAGATTACAAACCTAATTCCCGTTGGGAGTTCCGAATGCTCGTCAAACGCGAGGATGTCGTCCTGGCCACAGATGACGCCGTCGATCGAAAAGCCTGGATCGATGCTCTGGCCTCCATCATGGGGAAGGTTTCCGCTGCGTCGCACGCTGAACTCCAGAGTCGCGCCGCGCAGACACAAGCGCGAAACCGTAATCTTGAGCGTGGGCGGTCGGAGCTGGAGGCCGAGTGCGTGAGCCTGCGGCGCCGGGTTGTTGAGGCCGAGGAGGGACTGGCGCGCGGACAGGAGGAAGCCGCGCGGAGACTCGAGGCGGCGCAGCGCGACTTTGCCGGGCGAGAGAAACGCCTCATCCGGGACCTGGAGGACGCGCAGCGCTCTCACGCGACCCGCGCGGAACTGCTGGAGCGTGAGGTGTCCATCTGGCGGGGGAAGGCGCAGGAGGCCGAACGGCGATGCGAGGGGCTCGTATCCGTACAGACGAGGCAGAGGGGCGAGGCGGGGAAGATAGATCAGCTTGAGGCGGAGGTGCGGCGATTGCAGGGGCGGTGTGCCGATCTTGAGAGGATGAACGAAGGGTTAAGGCAGCAGAGCAAGCATGGTGATGGCGGTGGTGGTGGTGGTGGCGGAAGCGGCAGCAGCAACGGGACGATGCAGATGATGCATAATCTGCCTAGCAACAATAACATTACAGCGGTGCCGTCGGCCTTCGATACGATGATAGCTCGGGAACAGGCGGCGATTCGAGAAACAGTCGAGGAGATTAGGCACATGGTTTCCTCGTCAAGCCCGGAAGACACAGACGCGAGCCGACGGATTGAAAATCATGTTGTTGAGGTGAAAGCTGGAATCCTTGGGCTTGCGGAGTCCGTGCGCTCCACGCAGGATGGATGGAGTCGGACGCAGGGGGACATCGTGCGCTTCCTGGATAATGAGCAGGCACGTCAAGAAGAAAAGGAAGAGGCGTGGGTAGAGGCGTTGAAGGATGTGAAGAGAGAGCTGTTGGTAGTGAAGGATGAGGTTTCGGTAGTGAAAGATGATGTTTCGGTAGTGAGAGATGAGATGGTGGATTCTGTGGAACAGACGAAGGGCGAAGACGCGTATGCAGCTCGCCCGGCCACGACTCTTCGGCGCAAATTCGATGCTCTCCTTGAATTGGTCCAGTTCATCCAGGTTTCGCAAGCCCGCCTCGTATCCTTCTGGCTTGAGGACACCGCCGGCCCTAGCACCGCGCGTGCTAACATCGACGATGCACGCATGTTCGCTGTCCAGAAATTCATGGAAGATCTCAACGAGAGCGCGCGCAAGCACGATACTGACGCTGGCGTCATCCAAGATTTAATGGCTGTCCTAAACGATAAACTTACGCGCAGCGCCGAGGAAACAAGCAATCTTCTGGAGGCTATCCGCGTCGAATCCGTCGCGGCTTGGGGAAAGGTGGAGAACCAGATTAAGGCAGATAGCGGTGCGCGCGTAGTTGGCGATCGGATCGAAAGATCGTTAGTAGATCTGGTCTCGAATCAGGCGACTTTCGCGGAAACCGTGCAGACGGGATTGCAGCATGCGCAAGAGCAAAGCGAACGGGTGGCGCATGATCAGGCGCGCGCGCTGGAGGCCTTAGAGAGGCTCACGCAAAACGTAGAAGGGTGTGGGATTCCGGATCTTGCGACATTTAACGCCCAATTGCAAGACCTACTCAGCCGTATGTCAGAGACGGAATACAGGCTCTCACAAGTCGCTGCCGCCACGGGACCCATGACTCCGCTCTCCAACGCTTCAGGCGAAAATGAATATCACTACGCTTCCCCACGCCAACCACCCACGTCGCCAAGACTGGTGACGAGTTACTCTAACCTCCCTTCCCATGGCACCGCAACGGGGCCTCCCAGTGCCACCAAGGATATGGTAAAGGAGACCCGAACGCTCATCGAACGCGTCCTTCGTGTCCTTGACAAGTTCGGCGGAAGCAATGTCGGACTCGAGGATACAATCCGTCGAGCCGTGGCTGATAGCTTTGCGTCGAGCCCGGCCACCGCCAACCGGTCTAACGATTACACTACGGACGCGGGAATGACGCAGGAGTTCGACACCCGATTGCGCCAGTATGAGGGCCACGCAAAGGAGTACATGGAACAGGCGCTCGAGGGGATGCGGGCGTACATGACGGAACATCATGGAGCGTTGTACGATTTGATTGAGCAACTGGTGGAAAAGTCGGTGAGGGAATTGATAGATGAGTTGCAAGGTGGTGTTCGGGTTGGCAACGGCAATGATGCCGGTTCCATGAAGGAAGAATTAGACCAGTTGAAACAGCAGATTGTGGAAGCAGAGGCAAGGTTGAGGGCTGTGCAGGAGGAAACGACATATTTCATCAACGTACAGGCGGCGTTGGGTACCAGGAGGGACACATTGGAGGCTGAAGCCGAGAGATTGAGAGAGGAAGTAGAAAGGTTGGAGGATACGCTGAAGGACAAGAAGGAAGATTTAAAAGAATTGGAAGAAGAGGTGCGAGAGCGAAGAGAGGAGTTGGAAAGTGTCAAGGATGAGTGCAGGATGATTGAAAGGGAAGCTTGGCGGATGGGTGAGGGCAGAGTGAGGCAGGCGATGCAGGAGTTAGATGATCTGGAAGGGCGATTGGTGGAGAGATTGAAAGGGTTTTTGGTGGATGACATTTACAGGGAGGGGGGAGAAATTCAGAGGAAGAGCAAGGCTAATGGTAATGGTCGCTTGGAGAGTTCAGCAAGAAAAGAGAGCGATATGGACTATGTGAGGGTCAGTATGATTTGCCACTCCTTTGATTCAGCAATTTCATATATTTCATTTCGCACTTGCAAATCTGACACATTCTCGTATATCATACAGTCCCGCCAGTCTTCCTTCTCATCTCCTCAGCCCTCATCACCCCAAATCACACCGAACATTGCCCTCTCTTCCCATCAATCCAACAATCGTATATCGAATCCCCCTCCGTCCATTTCCACATCCAACCGCTCGACCCCCAACTCTACCCCTCTTTTGTCTTCCTCCTCCTACACATCTATTCGTCCCCCAAATTCCAGCTCCACCCCTCCCTCATCAGAGCAATCTAGTAGCCCTCGATTCCATCACCGACAACGTCCCTTATTTCAGAAAGCAGCTTTCGGTAGCGTCGCAGGGCGCAAGTCATCGTATGAGCAAGCCGTGGCAGCGTCGAACATTACGCCCGCCAGCTCCCCGTCGCCACCGCCACCGCAACAATGGGAGCCTGGATGGCGGCAGAGTGGGGAGAGGGATCCGAGCGGGACGAGGCCATGTGCGGCGACAGGAAGAAGGGGGAGCAATGTGGCCAGACAGGAATGGGGATAATGGGCAAGCAAAATACTTGAAAGTGGTGTCAGTTTTTTTTTTTTGGATTATGTACAGAGTCTCGATCATATATTTTTTTCATGTACATGCTTGAAATCACGAAGATAATATCGCAATCAGTATGTAATTTTTGTTTTGAAGGTTAACTTTGAAATCCAATTTGTAATTATCTATCATCAATGTAACCATTTTTCTGTATTGCCAATACCGATGTTCCTCTCTCCCATTTGTGCGACGGCTGCCATTAAAAGGGAAGAACTTTATTGCTATAAATTGACGCGGTAAATACACATATACCCAAATACTGGAATGTTGAGGGAATAGTAAACTATTTCCCAATTTCCACTGTTTCGAGTGGAGTAGGCGTGATACCACCCTTGGAAACTGGAGGTGAGATAGGTTCCGGAGCTAAGTCATCAGGTGCGATCTATGACGCATTTGTGATTCAAATAATAAGTATAGAAAAAGGAAAAAAGGGTCGTGATGAATGAGAAA
>RBNI01002416.1:0-18585 GCA_003990745.1 Jimgerdemannia flammicorona | reverse complement strand
CCTACCCCTTCCCTCTGAAAGACCACTTTGTCGTATACAATTCCCACCCTCCCACCACTCTGTTCACATATCCTAGTCACCAAACCTCGCCGCTGCCCCCCTGAAGGGCCCCAACCTATCCACCATCCAGTCATCAGATCCCCCAACAGCTCCTCCCACCTTACAACTTTCTCCTGCAGGCTCATCTGCCACCCCTCCTCAAACACAAATAGCCAATGACCTGCCAGACCCACCCAAACTGCAAGCACCCATCCGACAGTGATCCAACTATCACCCACCCCCCCCACCTGCCAAGATCTCAAGTCCTCCCAGCGATCCCCATCACCCACTGGCCTTCTCTCCACCCCCAACCTATTTCCTATTTCAACCCAAAAGTCTCCCAGAACCTCACACTCTCCCAGCCAATGTTCCGGCATCTGCACCAAACCCCCAACTAGCCCTACATTATAACACTCCTCACAATCGAAACAGCCACCATCCACCAGATGCCCGGTGCGGAAATTCAGCATAATGTTCCTCTACAGCATTCACCACCACACCACCCAGTACTTGGGGGGAAGCCACCGCTGCACCTCAGTGCTCCAAGACCAAATACCAGCCCAGTCCCACTCCATGCCAATCCTGACAGCCTGCCACCCACTCAGCCAAAGGTTCTGGCCAAGACCCTGCTGACACTCCACTCCATCCCCAATATCAAAGGCAGTAAGCAGAACACCCCCCAGAAGCAGTCTATCCCATCGCCACATCTGTGGTCCCCACAATACCTCCCCCTCATTGCCCTGCCAGCACAGACCAATTCTGTGTGCCCCATCCACCACTCCCCACCAAAAGCCCCTAAATCGCAGCCACCTAATTCCATTGAGCCCTACCAAGGAGCATAGATCTCCTGAGGACCCTCGGGGGGAGGTTCTCATCTCCCACACCTTCTGCATCAAAGGTACCCAACCCCCCCCTGAGGGAATACCAGACTTCCCACACCCTCTGCATGAGTGGCACCCACTCTCAGCCCTACAACTCACTTGCCCTCTTCAGCCACCATGCTCTCAGACAATGAAGGTACTTGGTAAAGTCCACTAAGCCCAGCCCACCTCTGTCAACAGGCAGAGTCAGAATCTCCCAGCCTATCTGACTTCACTGTCCAGCCCAAATCCATAATCTTGCCATCTTCAGAAGTTGCCTGATCACCTACACCAGGAAGTCCAGATAATATCCCACATACCACAGCTTTGGCATCTAATATACATTCAGCTCCATCACTCTTCCCACCAAGGGAATATACCAACCACCCCACCTCAAGAGAATATTCCCCCATACTAGTAGCTGCTGTTCCCACCAAGCACACCCATATACTGAAAAGTATATCTCCAAGTACCAGACTGGTACTTCTGTCAGAACTACTGTACCAATCATGTCACAGCCAACTAATCTGCTGCCTAGCACCAGAGTCTCACATTTGTGCCAGTTGAGTTGAGCACCTGAGCCCCTCTCATACCATTCCACTATTCTTCTTAATTCCTCAACATTCTCTAAGAAACCCAGTTCTACCACCTTATTATCTGCAAAAGCCCCAACCTTCTAGTTAATCCCCAAAATGTCTAAACTCCCAATTCGACACTGGATCCTGTCCAATAGGGGCTCCAAGGAGAGGGCATACAGGATGGATGATAAAGAATCTCCTTGTGGCACCCCACAACCAAGTGGAAAAGTCACTCCCCTGTGCCCATTCATTACTAATGCTGTCTGACTGTTCTCCAATAGACCTATTAATGACCTCTGGACCCCTGGGGGAACTCCCATATATTTCAGCACTCTCTCTATCGAGATCTTCCTTACTCTGTCATACACCTTCTCCTGATCCAGAAATACTAATCATCCATCAACCCCAGCTGCCTGAGTACCTTCAATCATCCCATGGACCCAGGCAGTCCCATCTTGGATTAACCAACCACCTACAAATCCCCTCTGCTCCACTCCCAGTATCTGCTGGGTGATCCTCTGCAGCCTAATCACCAAGATCTTCATTACCTACTTATAGTCCATGTCAAGGAGCATGATCAGTCACCAGTTATTTCAGTCTTCTCTTCTCCCCTTATCCTTATAGAGCAAAGAGACCAGCCCTAGGCGCTGGTCCCCAATCCAAGTTCCTGCACAGAGTACCTTATCACACATTACCATCATCTCTTCCAGTACCACCTCCACCCCAGCCATCTTCTTCCAAAAATCCCAGGGTAGTCCATCCTCCCCAGGAGCTGTCCTCTTACTTGTTGAAGCCAAGACCTTGCACACCTCCTCCCCCCACACTGGGTCTCCCAGTAACCCTAGGCCCAGAGCTGGGTCCAGATACCAATCCTCCAGCTGTAAATCAATATTCAGGGCATCCTCACCCCTGGCTTCATCACTCCATAAATTCCCCCAGTGAGTCCTCAGCAATCTCAAAATCATTGGAGTCTCCATCACCATCCTCCCATCCTCATCCAAAATACCATCCCACTGCTGTCTAGTTCTCTAAGCTTGGAGTACCCATGATAAAAATTTAGTGGACCTCTCCCCCTCCTCCAACCCCTGCCACTGCAATCTTGCCACCATTCCCTTCAGCTTAACCTCTTCCTCCATTCATAACACTCTCATTAGTTCATCAATTTTCTTTTGTTTCTGCAAAATTCACCACTTGGCTGCCCCCCCATCCTCCCCATCCTCCAACAACCCTGCCTATCTCCCCAGAAGCACCACTAATCTCTGTGAAGCCCATTGCACTCACTGCCACTGCTGAGTACTCCTTCCTTTCCCTGCCTCCCTCCAGTATCTCTGAGCACTTGATTTCAGCCACCACCAGCAATCCCCAATCACGAGTCCCTGCTCCTACCACCTACCAATCTTCTCAATAACTTCCACCTCTCAGTCTGTCTACAAAGAACCATCCTCCAACAAAGAAGTATTCAGTTGCTAATGTCCAGGCCCATCCCCACTTCTCTCAAATCTCCTACTCCCTATCAGACCCCAGTGATCTGACCATAGACACCAGACCACCTCTAACATATCTCAGGCATTTACTCTCCAGCACTCTACTGTCAACACCTAGTCAATCCTGGAGCCCAGCCCTGTCACCCAGTGAGAATAGATTTGGCACTCCTCCCAGAACCATCACTCTGAGTCCACCAAGGAGCTCAATCTCTCAATCTCCATCCAATCTTCCAACCCACCACTTCTGTCCCCCATTTCTCTCCTGCTATCAGTTCTATCCATCTCACTATCACATATCATGTTAAAATTCTCCCCCAAACAATAAATCACTGACTCAACCAAAACACCAGCCTCTTTTAAGCCCCTGACCCAATTGATATATTCCCCCCTCTCAGCTAGGCAATAACATAACCCAACAGTCAAGGGGTTCCACCCAGGCCTCCTCCATACTCTCTACACTAGCCTACTCCTTCAATGTCCAATGTCCTCAATGTCCCTCATCCCCTTTTAAATCAAAATACCCACCCACCCAGTCCACACAGCTGCCCCACCCCATTCTCTAGTTCAGTCCTGTAAATCTATATCTACCTTGTACTGTATATCCTGCAGTAAGAAAAGATCTGCCTCCAGCCCCTTCAACCAGCCAAAGATATTCCTTTGCTGTACCACACCCCTCAACCCATTCATGTTTAAAGAAAAATTCTAGTTATACTATTCATATTGAATAATATTTGATATCAAGAGTCCAGCCTAGTACAGCTCCAAGCACTGCTCTGCCTCTAACTCATCCTCTACTACAGCCTGAGCATCCAGTGCTTCCAAGATTTCCTGACACTCAACCCTATCCACAACCTCCATTTCAGCCCAATAATCCATGCATACCAATCTCCACTTCTCCAACCTCTTCCTCAAACCCCACAAGTATACTGCCCATTTATTTGCCACCCCTTGAAGGGCCTCCTCCCTCTGATCATCAACTTGATACTCTACTGACTCCAAGAGCACTGCCAGGATCTCATTCCTAATCTTTTTTAGCACCTCCTCTCCATAGAGAATTTTCTCCCAATACCTATCACTTAGAATCTGGAAGTCCTCTCCCCCCAGCTCCTCAGCTGCCACTCTCTCCAGAGTCTTTCACAGCTACTTCTCTTCATCCACCACCTTGGCAACACCCTGAGAGACCCCATCAACCCACACTGCAGGGTCCACCAAAGCACTCCTCCTCCCTGACTCATCCCACTCCTCCAGTATGTCCAGGAGTTCCTCCTCACCACCTGCCCTGCTCAGGACATCATACTGAGGGTGTACTTCCTCCCCCATTTCTGCATTCTCCACCATGCCACCCCATCTCTACTTGCCTGATCTACCTTGCACCACACTCTGAGCTGGCTGGTGCTCTCCAGCCCAGGCACTCTCTCTCAATCTAGCACCACCTTCATCCACCCCACTGCCTACCACACTCCCTCCTAATTTCACCAACAGCTCCTTCTGGATTTGCCACCCCTGCATCTTCTCCCAGACCCCTGATCCTCTTTCCATCTACAATCTCCACCACCATCTTGGCTTCATACTCCTTCCAAGCCAATCTCCTCCTCTCTACTGTTCCTATCAGATCCTCAAGAGTCTCAGTAAGTCCTCCTCTTCCTTGGGCATCTCTTTCACCTACAGGACCTTGCACTCAACTTGTCCCCACTTCAGAGTCACTGGCCAGTCCCTCATCTTCCCTGTATTCTCCTTCCCAGCCAACCTCACCCTGATGTTGATGTCTCTAGTCTGGAGTTCTGTACCCTCTCAGACTCTAAACCTGACATCCAAAATCTCCTCATACTCCTTGACCACCTCTACAAACAACTCTCTGGCCCTCTCCCTTGATACCATAGGAAGATCCAACACCATCAACTGCACTACCCGGAGGTCCCAGTATATACACCTGGCCTTAGGGACTACACTATAACCCTTTTCTCCATAGTCTCCAATATTGATGCCTCTCTCTCAAATCCAACCCCTACTCCTTCTTTCTACTTCAAGAACTTCACCAAAGCTACCCCCTTCACCTCCTGTACCACCAGTCCTAGAATCATCCTTACAGTTACTGCCAAGCCATGGAAGCACAATATGATGACATATTCTGATCTCGACTTTTTGAGTAATGGTGCTGACACTATGCCCATCATACTATCTGCCAGATCCCCAGGCCTCATGCCCTCCCCCTGCCCCAATCTACTGACAACCATCACATCTGGATTTTTACCAGATCCCCAGTCACAGCTCCATCAGCAGTCATATCCTCTTCCCCTACACCCCCCCCCCTACTGCCTGATCCACTCATAGAGGCCCCTCTCTGTCCCCCAGCTGAAGCTATTGATGCCTTCCCCAGTCCCAGCCAACCAACTAGACCAGACACCATCCTTCCCATCTTGACCTTATTAGCAAAGGTCATCCTCCCTCCTCCTTGTTGCCCCATTCTGCCCCTCCCTCTACTACTGATGCCACAGCCCACTATAGGGGGCTCCAGCATCCCCAAACCATCTCCTTGCCTTCTCCCAACCTACTGCCAGCCAAAGGTACTACTGCTCCCCTGGCCTGTACACTCACCTGTATGCTCATTGCTGTCCATATTGATAGTCACCTTTCACTAAAAATGTTTCGAAAAGTGTTGTCTGAGTCTTATGTCATCTGAATGTTTCCAGTGAAACCAACTTTGCCACCCAACTAGAGCCCTAATGAGAAGGATCTTATCTTGTATATAATATCAGAGAAACCAGAATCTATTTAAGTATAGATGGACAAACTCTGAGGACACCTGTATATATCAACTGTCTCAATATATACCTCTCCCCATACCATGAACCAGACAATTGACTAGTATCTCCAGACTCTTATTCTGAGTTCATTTCAATTACTTCCAATTTCCTTACCACAATTTTGCCAAGACAATAGAAATCCCCTCCAATGAATCCACACCCATCAGGAGAACCTCACCTTGACCAGATGTTACTATAAGTCCACCAGCTACAGGCCTACTATGTAAATAGAGAACAGTTGCAGAACCTTCTAGCCCCAGACCTAATCTACATTAGAAACTCCACTGGCCTGACTTGGAAAAATACCACTGCTGTAGATAGACTATATATAATCTACAAGCAAGATACCCACATTGATATTGGTATAGTTCTCCCTGAATGACATATAAGAAATGAATCCCACTACTTACCTAAGCATCATCAACTATGTTGAAATCCTGTTTCCAGAGGAAGAAGAAGAATCTGTTGAATAGAGTGACTCTGATCCAAATGAAGATAATAGTTCAGATATTGATACCAAAGATGCTTATGTATATTGGAATGATGACTAAAGGATGGTCTGAGGATACACCATTCTTTAGTAGGAGCTGATGTGATGAGCAGTAGAAATATACCACCTAAATTATAAATTAGCCATATACCATATTAAGTGTACTAGCAAATAAGACTGCTTTACTGTGCCAACCTGTATAATTAGCCAGAGATATCAGAAACAGTATGTTTATCTGTCCTGAACCAATATAATATACTGAACCAGTACACTATACCAGTCCAGTACACTGGACTATTCAGGTATACTTACCATAGATAGCCATCTATAATTAGCTATATAGTAACCAGGTAGCAACCACAACTGTATAAAATACCCCATAGATAAGAGTGAATAAACCTCAGTCTGAAAATAAAAGCAAAAGCCAATTTTCTGGTACACTTAGGAGGAGAAACCTGCCAATGAGCCACTTTTAAGAAGTTGTGAGCTATTTTCCACCCTGGTCCACTTTCTGATACAAAGAAGAGTCTGTTATGTTTTGGTTTACTTGCTAAATAAGAAGAAGAGAATCCAAGTTATTATTCAAGAAGCCCGCTGATTTAGGAGAATCCATGTCATCTGAGTTATTTCTCAGAAACCCACAGATTCAGGAAGAATCCGTGTCATCCGCCATTTTCGAGTTATCCACTATTCCCAGAGAGCCCAATTCTTGTCATCAAGCCAGTCTATCTGATGCAACTTCGCAGTAGAGTCAGTCTACAATGTAACCCCATGCAAACAAAGCCAGTCTTTGACATAACTTGCCAAGAATCCACCATCCGAGCTATCTGAGTTATCAAGTTATCCGATATTCTCAGAGAGCGCCGATTCCGGAGAATCCTCACCAAATCGAGTTATCCACCGAAATTACACACTTTTGGAGAACACCAGATCGTCACGCAGAAATCACATAAGGAAACTGCCAAATTACCAGACCGCTTTGCATAAGGAAACCCATCACGCTACATGGAGATCATCATGCATACTGTGCCACACACAAATCGCCACTACACCCAGAGAACTGTCCAAATAAGGAAATTGACTGCTGTATCCAGACTTGACTATTATACTACTAAACACTAACAAGGAATCTTAGAACATTTTGTTGCTTTTTAACAAAGTAACTGGGGGCTCAAGCCAAACTACATCAACCCCCAACCTTGTAATTTGCCTCTATTGAGCTGGGCACATTACAATATTTAGAGGATTTTATAAAGAAAATCTGAGAAAGAGATCACTACTCAGTTCAGAAGTTTGCTAAAATCCTATCTAGAAAAGATATATATATATGTATATTTTAAAAATAGGACTCTTCTCTCCATAGATTTTTATTGGAAGAGAACCTCAGACTATATAGATCAAAACCCTCTCTCACTGTCTGCCAAATACTATCTCCTCATTAATCTAGGCTACCAAATTGTAAAGCAGTCTCACTCTTCCAGTTATGTATATTGGATATACTGACTCTCACCATATAGATCAGACTTGTCAATTCACCAGAACTGGATCATCATTATAAATATAAGAGCACACCTATATATCAGATCTAGTAACACTGAGACTGAATAAGAAATAATCTTCTAAATACTAAAAGAAAGCCCAAGACAAAAAAAAACCCCCCAATTAATCAAAAAGAAGCAGAATAGATTCAAGATAAGTGAGCAATGAACTTATATATAAGATCTCCTCAAAAGAACTGACACATTGACTAAGGCTTAAAAAGACTTCTATTCTACACTCTAATTCTGCAAGCCTTAATCATGTTGCTGTATCAGCCCCTAGTTCTAGTTAGGTATTGCTAAATGAGGAAGATCCCACTCTCCAAGGCTGTAGGCCTCAATTGCATTACTGTATCAGCTCCTGGTTCCAGTTTGGTATAGCCAGGATACTAGTTCCTATATCACTCCACCTTCTATCAACTAATCAAAAGACCTCACTGAGATAATATCTGCTCTAATCCCAACAACTGTCCCTAGTCTAGCACCCTACTGGTTTAGTATAATTACTGTCCTTCATATCTATAATAGCCATCTCCTCTTCTATTCTAACTTCTCTCAAAAAATAGTTATTTATATCAGAACTATACTTACTGAGAAGCTTGCCAAAGCTCAGAGAGTTTTATCTCAGATATCAGCAATCTGTAGGTAATCTATACTATTACTTGATGTCTAAAGTTGACTGACTCTATATACACTCTGTGATATATCAAGATAATATCTTATTAATGATAGCAAAGAGAAGAAAGTACTATACCAAAACAGATACATACCTCAGATATATCCAAAGATACCAGAAATTACAAAAAAGTAGAGAAAGAACTGATCTGATACTAATAAACAAGCAACTTATCATTATTGTTTTTCTTCTACTGTACTTTTACAAATTCAGCAAACTCTACTAAAGTGCAGTTGCTTTCTATACCTTGTGACTAGTATAGTAGTAGATAAAGATACATATATAAGAAAAGAGATATCTGCTATATCTGTAGAATAGAAGACCACTATTCTTAAAAATATATAAGTAAGATTTAATATAAGACTCAGTTAAGTAATATTATCAGAAACTACAAATAGATCAATATTATTACTTTTAAGAAAATTAGAGATATAGATAGATTAGAATAAGCTTATCTTACTTAGATATCTAAGAAAATATTTACAAAAAACTATACAAGAGATTATTAGAAGAACTAAAAAGAATTTAACTAAGAAATATATAGACAGATATTCAGAAGTAATAATAAAAAACAAAACTAAACTTGAAATAATTAATCAAGATATAGAGTTCAAATAATTAGTTAAAGATATTCTTTGAAATACTACTTCTATTAGTAAAGAAAGTAAAGAAGTAAAAACTATATAAGTGTAAGAACTTTAAGAATAATATTTTTAAGAATTTTAGCTAATAAAAGATTACCACAACTTTTGAACATTTACTTGAAATTTCTATGTTTAAATAATAGATGAGACTCAGATTATCTGAAACTGTTAAAGATTAAGGCTAAATTAATAATACTCCAAAAGACTCTAGTAAAGAAAGTAAAGGTAATTACAAAATCTCTATATATCTATATAACTTATTAAATTAAAGATTAGATATTTGAGACTATTATTAATATAGAAGTCTGAAGATATCTTCTCAGTAAGAAACTATACACCTGAGTTAAGAGTTGAAAAGGTTATTAAGCTAATATTTATTATAATAGATAGTATAATAGCTACATCTCTGAAAAAGTTCCAAGATATCTCTATTAAGTTTGAGAGAGAAACTAACTCAGTAGATATTATTATAAGTATTACAACTAACTTTAATATTTTCATTAATAGCTAGTGATTTTATAAGACCAGAGTAATAATTAATATAAATATCCAAAAGATGCAATTGTCTACTATAGACAAAAGATATAAATTTGAATCAATATTAATAAAGAGATACTTTTTGAGATAGAGAGAGAAGTTATTAAATAAGAAGAAGAGGTCTAAAGAGAGATCACTTAGAAGAATAAAAACACTGAATAAACTAGTAAAGAAGACTGATATGGAAAGATTATCAATAAATATACTTTTTAAGAAATCTGTTTCCTTGAAAATTAAATATACTATATAAAGTATATTGATAATTATTATCAATATATTAAGATCTATATGATTAATCTCTAATTAGTTTGGAAAATTTATCAAGAAGATATAGAATAAATAAATATTATAAGAATCAAAAGAAGGAAGAAGCAAGAGAAAGAAGAATAAGAGAAAAGAATAAGCCACTAGTCCTCTTGGAAGATAGTGATGATAAATAAGAAATCAAAGTCAAGATTTAGAAAATTCACTCTGATATAATTTTGCCAGAATATAAATAAGAGAATATCACTACAATAGATATTGCCACATCACTGCAACAGTCCTTAATCCTCAGACAATAACCCTTCTCACAACTGTCCTAGAGATGACCATTCTAACTGACTGTATTGAAATCCTTAAAATAAGTAGTAGTTTGGCCAAAAATGAAATATATATCAATTGAAGGAGGAGTTATAAATTCAAAAATCCTACTCATTGTTGGAAACCACAATCTCACAATTCTATTTGTAGTTGAGAAGAAGGATCACCTAGCACAGATGTTAATCCTGTTAGCACTGTAACCAAAAATCATAGAAGTCAAGAAGCTGGAGGAAATGAAAAGAGGAAAGAAAAGATTAAGATCCATCAGGAGGGGAGTCTTCACAAGTACCAAGATTACCAAATTAGACTACTAGAAGGAAAAAATTACAGTCAAGTACAGCTATACTATTGGAGAAGAATTCTCACTTAAGGATGTGAATAGCGTAGATACGACAGATCACGGAGGAGGCGTGCGACTGCGATACCATAGCTAGGATCGCTAGCGAAGCGTGTGTAATGCTCGTGTGCGGGTATGAGAGTGCGAAAGAGAATTTAGGTAGAGGTTATTGATGGTGCTGAAGCTATTTAAGTTTCAGGCGCCTACTCCGCTGCAACCGTCGACGGGAGAACATGAGAAGTTGGAGATTTGCTTTGCACGATTTTGGGGTGAGGCTTTGATTCCATGTGGCAAGAATGATTCTCGTGGATGCTTCGATGCACAGTCATCAGAACACCTATGTTCTCCAAAATCCTAAACGGGCACCTCCGATAAGCCTTCAGCCCACTCGCCATCTCTCACGTTCTCCTCTTCTTCCTTCCAATCGAACAACACAGTTTCGATCTTGTGATCCAACACGCTCGCAATTTTTCTCAACATGCCCATCAACTCTTCAGTCTCTGCTCGAGTATTGTCTCCAGCTGATAAATCACTACCCCCGTCCCATTCGCGGGTGCGGATGCTTCGAATTCAGCGCAAACTGGCGCTGCTTCTGCGCCTCTAGGAAATGATCGTCGTAGTTACTCGCTCCCTGCGACCCCGGTGTCGCCCCCCCGGTTCGCCTTCTACGGGTCCGTAACTGCCTTTCACTTTTGGTCATTTATTTGTTATGTTTTTTGTATATGTTCGTTCCGAAATAAAGTATATTTGGGTTAATGATATAATGTAACAAATTCAATCAAACTCTGTTTCTCAATCTGGTGCTCCATTCGGCGGTTATTAGCTGCTCTATAATCGCCGTTCAGTTAATTGGTGTTCTATAAATTGTCGTTCGAAGGATAATTGTTATTCTACTGTTGATTGTCATTTTTGCAATTACTCGACTTTCTGTGGTTAATTATTGTCCAGTAGCAGTTCAACAAGCTCACTCTTTGTCATCATTCAATTAAACAGTTCGGTACCACCCCTACGGATTCAGATGGGGACAGAAACAGCGCCCATAGATCAAACTGCAGAAACAAATAAATAAAATTTTAAATAATTTTGACATAATGCTGTCAAAATGGGAGTGGAAGCTAGCTTTATAAAGCATGAGATACATATCTTATAATAATCACAAATGGACCTGTTCTGAAGTTAGGTTATATCGCCATGATGAATCGTTTGTGGTGATGCTCGGAGTGAGCGATTCAATGACGCGAAGTGCGGCAAAAAATAAAATAAAATAAAAAATAAAAAACCATCATGTGTTTCTAGTCAACGAGAAATTGCGCACTGTTGCGATATGCCACTCGATTATTCAATTAATTAAATTTGTGGCTTACACGAAATTGCATTATCAATAAAGTTCCGCTCTTTGCCATTACGATCCCAACATGCACTACATCGCAGAGCTTTGATGGAAACGTGGCCTGCACTGTTGTGCAACATGTTTATCCAAATATCATCCCACGTTGTTTAAACGGAAGATAATACATAGTAATACATTATACATGCGTCTTTCAATATCTACATGATAGCTTGCTGTCAGTATTGATTCACCATATTGCTTCGCTCACGAAACTCCCATTCGTTGTGATGCAATCTTTGCTCTCATCTACACCCTCTCCATGTCATTATAAAAATTAAAATCAATATATGAAGATTTTAACTTTTATCGTTTAAAATATTTTTACAATTAATAGATATATATTTGTTTAAATTTAAAGAATATAGTATGTATAATAATAATTTATTAGATTATAGTAGCTCTCACAGTATGTTTATACTAATTCCGTTACAGATTAAATATTGGTTAAGTCGATAGCAGTTGCTAAAGTTAATCCTGCACCAGGGTCTTTAGGAACAGGCGGTTTGATCCAAGGATGACGGTTTTTCACCTTTTCTTCATAAATTTGGAACTTGTCGGGAGACACCTCATAAAACACTGTATCCGGGAACCAGTTCCTGCAAATTCGACATTCTAGAGATGAGTTACAATATCAAAAACTCTGAAAGGCATAGGGAATATTGGAAACCTTACTTGTTCTGTCTTTGTTTTGCTGTCATCATAAACACTTCTACTGTGGCGATGAACTCAGCCCTATTCCGAATCCACATTTTTTTGGCATTTTCTGGAGTGGTTGGATAGATATTATTCAGGGTACCGGCTACATCCATACAAAAATAGAGGAAAAATTAAGGAAAATTGTTAGTAATGGTTTTGAGAGACATAGAGTGGGTAACGGGAGAGTAGAGCGAAAAATTGGATGGTGGAAAGTTATGCAGCAGGAAGTATTTGTAACCATTGTACTTACTTAACATGTTTAGAACTACAATTGTGCTGATGAAGGTGAATAATACCCTCATTATATCTGTCGATCGTCCAGGATTCCAGTTGTCAATTGCATTGAAGTCACCCCCAAAAAATTGCCATAGTATCTTCAACGAACCATCAATATTACTGAATGGATTTCCTGAATCAGGTGGATTCTTCGTATAGCGGAGGAGAATCCACATTGAATGAGAGAAGGCGAAAATGATCACCATCATGAGAATAGCCAGCAAGCCAAGATTCCTCATAATTTGCATCAGCAAAGTGAAAAAAAGGCCTAAACTGGGGAACAAAGAGAGCGGAAGTCAATAATTAGTATTAAAGCAATTAGGCACTAAAATATAAAAGCCATAAGTTAAGCGATGTAAATACGAATTTTTAACCCACCGTTGAAAAACTCTGAAGTTGAATACAAAGAACAACCAGAGCGCCAGGACTGTCCAGCCTTGAAGGTCAATTGATTGGGCATATTCTGGTGAGGTGAGAGACGTGCTAACTAGTACCAGTACTAAAGCGGCGCGGTCAATCCAATGGTGGATAGATAACCAGTAGGTTAGATTATTCCATTGTTTCAACATCGGGCGAATGTGGAAGTTGATCAGAAAGATTCCTGTGAGCACTATTAGTGCGATTTTGACACCAGGTTTCATGATCGCGTACGGGGAAATACTGACGGCGATCAAGTAAATGAGGGCATACACGATGTGGAGAGCTAGCAGACCACAGTGATACCACCGTGCAAACTTGATCCATTTGTATTGAACCACCGCTTCGAATGCCGGTTCATCAAACACCTCGCTTTTGCAGAAAGCGAGCTGTGCGAACACGCTAAGCGGAATATTGGCGCCTCCTATATAGCGACTGCGGACTGCTGGATAGCGATTAAGGCCGTAAAGAGGGGATATGCATTGTCTTGGGAGAAGGTCTCCTTCACCTTTCCACCTAAAGTCGAATGATTTTTGTTGTTTCGACCTCCGATCTTGATGGGACTGATTGTTGATGGGAAGTTGCTCGACGCCTATGAATATGCCATGGTGAGACTCTCCGGCTATAGGAAATCCGGAATCAAACCGAATGTGTGATAAGTACTGTGCAATGAGAGCAGCTAGTTCGGGGCTTTTCCGAGAAATGATTGGCAAAGCTCCGACGACGATTGCAGCGTAACCAGGGTCCAACAACACACCGCCTTCCTTCGATACTCTCTTCAAGCAGTACCTCACAATGTCTCCGACGAAATTTTCAACGTCCAAAGCTTCCGTCAGAGCACTCCGATCCCATAACGTATTATCGTAAAAAATGGGCCGGTAGGCGTTGCATTCTAATACCGTTTTCACTCGTGTGGCAGCTGAGGTGGACGGATCTCTAACTATGTGACCAAAGGTGGAAGTCTTAGTTTCGAATTCGACCTCGTTGACAAGTAAGATCGAAGGCTTAGTTTCGAGTTCGTCTCCGTTGACTGGTAACATCTTGGCTGGCTTCAACCCCTGCTCCAAAACTCTCTCATACGCCGCGGTAATCCTGTTGCTGTGGTCCTCCCCAGTGAATTGAAGATACCGTGCCGCGTGTTTGAGCGAAATTGAATTCCTTCCGATGTCGATAGTTTCTGTATGCGTTTCCCCCTCATGCTGATATTTTAACTCCATCTGCTGGACGGTCTCGCTATCCGGAGATTTGATGAATTGAATTCGACTGATGGTTGCGTCCGAGGACGGAAGGCACCACCCGAACTCTATCACGTGCTTTCTGTAGGTCGATTTGCTAGCGTTAATTATCTGCACGGTATGTCGGCCGGCAACCACGAAACAATCGTCAGATATCCAATGACAGGTCAATGCATGGTTATTCCACGGTTCAGGGCGAAGTATGACTGGATTAATGAGATATATAGTCAGCAGGCAAGTCAGGTCATTATTACATTTATTTCACCATGCCAATATCACACAGAAGTCACCATCGATAAAAGTTTTACCTGAGTATTTTTGCTGGAAACCACGTATAATCACGATATATTCCTTCGGTGGGCCCGTGAGCTGCACCACTTGGAGGTTTACGTCCGACTTTTTAGGGTGCGGATATATCTCTTTGTATTCCAGTCCGATCGGAATTTTTTTGACGGGTGGTGGTTGTTTGTCGTTTAGGCTCTTCATAAAAAAGCGGGCGACAGTGGCCTTGAGCGGTGTCACGAAAGAGATCGACAATAATTCCGTGTTATTGATGACGACGTCGGAATGTTTGAATTCACTCGAAAGCGTGTGCTTATGCTGAATCAGGCCATTTTTCTTAGCTCTCAAGCCCGTCAAAGGATTCCACTCGCCTAAAATGCAGACCGTGTCGCTGCAATCTATTGTCACGAGGAGAGGAACACGGTTGATCGTAACGAATTTCACGCCGATAACCGTCATCTCACCCATGTCCAAGCGTTTAGTTTCGCAGATGGAGATGCCAGTCTGGACGGTGAAAATCTTCAAACCTTCGACGCCGTAGAACGCGATGAGATTATGATATGTGTCGTAGTCACATTCATCGTTCACCTCAAATTTGTAACGAAATGTTTGCACTAATCGACCGGTAGGGACATGCCACATTGTCGTGTAATTGGGGGAATTGTACCATAGAAAATGATCCAGCCCTAGCGGTTTCAATGGGGGTTTGAAGTCTGGCTCCGAGGGAATGACGTCTAAATGGTTTCTATTAAACGTGTGGATCAACGATCGCAATTTAATGTTCACCACAAAGAGGCGGTTTAAATCCATTATCAGCAGGGTGTTGCCATCATCCAGAATGTAGAATATGCCGACGATATTCATCGGATGGCTGACGACGTTATTCTGGCGGATGGGAAGGTGATCTGCGCCGTTGTAGCTCAGGAAAAGAATTTGACAGTCTTCCGGAGGAAGTTTGATGTGATAACGACCTACGACCTAAAACGAGGTCGGGCAATTCCTCATCGACAGTGTTCGAAACGGCAAGACTGAACTGCTTGTGAGACAACCAACCAACGTTGTCGAACTCTCTGAGTGTGAAATCCGGAACAGATATATGTTTAACGAACTCGGGGTCCTGACCAAGGTAAAGACGCCAAACCGTGAGGATACCATCATCCCCACTGAAGCAGGCTGCGTAGCGGCGATCCGGTGAACACTGAAAGAGTCCAACAGGAGCTTGGTGCGGAATGTGAAAAGGTTGGTGGCCTTGATGCTTGAAGGACGCCATGGAGTTTATCACGATGTCTGGACTAGACTGTTCGAGGCGGATAACAGGATAAAGCCCTTCCGGAAGGCTTTCCTTTCTCACGATCTCTGTGGAGTTGAGAAAAATAAGACAATTTCTGGAATACATCATTGAATGGAATTCATTGTAGAGGTATCCTACCGTTTCCTTGCCCATCACTCCTTATGTAAAGAACAGACCAAAAGTCCTCATCTTTGTCTGTATAGCGCGTCACGCCAAATCCAATTGTGGTTTCAACATCCACTGTGCTTGGATCATGCATATATAACATGTTTCCAAACTTCAGGGACCCTGTCAGCGGCTCGAAGTTCCACGTGGTGATGTCGTGCCCGCGACCTGAATTAAATTACATGGAGTTGTCAATAAGTAATAATTTCTCGTGATAAATAAGAACAATCCCTGTTTCTCACCTCGACTAAATTTTTCATGTTCTCTCAGCGTGAACCATTCATCGTATACAAATCCTAGCCAAAGAGCACTTCAATGGGTGGGAAATTGGGGAATTAGTGAAAACGGTCAGCTGGGCGTTATTGAGAAATAAAACGATGTTGGACACTCTACGAGAACACACCTTGGCAAATGTTCTGGCATGAGAGTGATCTCAAAATAAAAGTCTTCAGTTACGCTAGTATTTCCCCAAAAGTAATGTATTTCGCCTTTTCGTATTTGAAAGAGAAAACGAACAAGTAAGAGGTTGGCTTGCTTCTGCGACATAAGCGAAAAGGAAGTCGTGCCTTGTGGTGTCTACTTTGACATACCATCGGAAATTTGGAGCGGCAGCGAAATGACAGTATTGTTCCTATTTGGGATGGTATAACGCCTTGAATCCATGTTAACCAACGTATCGGTCGATGGGATAGAGAGCTGGGATGTCATGTTAGATGGATGTAAAATGACAGACCGGCAGAAGGGATACACTTTATGAATATACTGCGGATTCCGCCGATTAGTCTTCAGGGATGAGACGATATACTATTGTACTACATTATCTGCAGCGGGTCCCCAGAACCTGCCCTCATCATATTCAGGGATGAGACGATACGCTATTGTACTACATTTTCTGCAGCGGATTCTTAGATCCTGCCGCCATCGTCTCTAGTGATGAGACGATACACTATTGTACTACATTTTCTGCAGCAGATTGTTGGAGCGTTTTCAGGGATGAGATGATACACTATTGTAGTATATTTTCCGCAGCCAATTCTTAGACCCTGCAGCAATTGCCTTCGATACTCTATTGTACTACATTTTCTGCAGTGGACTCTTAGATCCTGCAGCCACATTTGTGGTCATTCCGACACAGATTTTCGGTTCATCCATCTTAAAATAGTCATCCACCTTATTCAAATTTTACTACGGCCTAAGCCTTCATGCCGTGCAACCGAAACCGTGAGGAGAATACCCAGGTGGAGACGTCTTTCCTCGTGGCATTTTCGGAGACATGGTGTACAAGCTCAAACTTGTATGATAAGAAAATATTTTTATTCAAGAATACTAGTAAAGTTTTATTGCATGCCGAATGACAACTCGAACAGTGCCCCTCAATAAAAGTGGTTTTTGGAAAAGAATTTGTCAACAGAATCGTACGTGTTTTTGTTACTTGAGGTTGGAAAGACAAATATCGCAAAGAACAACGTTGAAATTTTCAATTACACCTGTGAGGCGTGCTTTGCTTGGTCTCAACTTGGATACAAGTTCTTCGTTTCGCGCTCGAAGTTCTTCAATATGTGCTACAACTACTTCGTTTTGTGCTTATAGACGGGTGTTTTCTTGTTGGAGTGTGATGGGTTCTACTCCTTGGTTAAGGTTTGGCCGTCAGGGGACGGTACCTTGTTGGGGTTGTCGTGTACCATAAATTTACATTACCTTACTGAATACGATGTCATACATGTGCTCCGAATTTATTCGGCCGCACGGGACCGTCCTGTAAATAATTGTTATAGTTGTGGCTCTGCAGATAATGCGACAATCATGGTCATTCTACATGTAACCAATATAATCGCCTCCCTCTAATTTCAGTTTGCACCATTCGGAGTTTTCATATGAATTGTTTCTCCGGAATGACAGCAACGTGATAATGGACAATTGTCAGATTACAGTGTTGAAGGGGTATTGTATAATTAAATACAGAGGGAAATTAACTTTACAGTATATTGTCAGAGTTTGTAAAATAAGAATCCTTTGCTCTTATTTGTTGATAAGAAACAATTTGTAATATTGTACTGGAAACCTGTCTCACACCCTTCCGTATAAATAATTCGCAGGCAGCCGAGTCATAAAACCAAGTCGTATATATTGTAACGTGCCGGCTCAATGGAGGCAAATTACAAGGTTGGGGGTTGATGTAGTTTGGCTTGAGCCCCCAGTTACTTTGTTAAAAGCAACAAAATGTTCTTGGTGTTTAGCGGTATAATAGTCAAGATCTGGATACT
>RBNI01002415.1:0-18590 GCA_003990745.1 Jimgerdemannia flammicorona | reverse complement strand
CCCCCCCCCGACAACCGTTCCTTAGCCACTCACCCGCTCGTCGAGCATGGACCATGGCCCGGCCTCCCTCTCACCGACATCTAATCGTAGTACAGCGTGCCGCATTCTGTCCATTCCGGTGAGTGATTCTGGAGGGTGAGAATGGGTCTAGGCTCAATACCGTGTCCTGGTCGCTGGTGCAGGGTGCTGGGCAGATGAGGACGCCGGGGATGGGTGAGGGGGCAGTTTTGACGAGGAAGCAAAAGCCGAATACGGGGGTGGTTATGATTGGCGAGCAGAAGCCCGGTGCAGCAGCGTCAAAGCCGGGCTTTCTTGGTACGGAAGGGAGGAGTGTGTGAGGATTCTGTAGCATGGTTGGGTGGATTATTCGGTACGTTGGTGGACTCATTTCCCAATGTAATATATATATGGAAAATACAGTAAATCATTTTATTACAACAATTGTTTGAAGGAGATATGCGAGAACAACAAATCTTAGCGAATGATTTATATCTCAGTGACGTTATTATGTCTTGTCTGATATAAAATACGAATTGCTGAGGTCCGTCTCCTATCGCTTTTCAACATACCAAGCCATTTTCAATGACGTGAGTCGCATGCTCTGCGACAGACGATCGTTCATCGGACCACTCACTCTGTGCTCATCTGTCAAGACATGGGACCTCTTCAAGCCCTAACAAGGAAAAATAGAGCACTAGTGTCGGACTGAACGAAAAACGGTACGCAAATTATGCGTATGTATGTTTCATTCGGGTAAGGATGAACTGCCATGTCGGGCTCTGTGTAGTAATTAATTGTTATTTGCAACTCCCCTTGGTTACAAATATAAATAAACAAGATATCCAGCCGAAGCCAGATAAGACTTAATAGATGAGAATAGATAACAATAGCGCTGGAATACAAATAGTACATGCACATGGACAAATGTAAACTTGCTTCAGATGTATTGCTCACGCAGAACTGGCCAGGCTTTCCAACATGGACTTTGTGTTATACCCGCTGAACCATCAATAAATGTGAACCCGGAAGCTCCACAGGCATTCTCGGCCGGGTTTTTCTACGGATGTTTCTAGGCCTCCGGAACGTCATCCAGCCATTTGTCATCAGCAATATCATGAGAGGCGGACATATTGCATTTCCACGAGGGCAGTGCCTTGCCGTAAGCTGCCATAGAAGCGTTCCAAGGCAATATATGTCGGGGTTTTGCATACATGGTGAAATTCTCTTGAACGCTTCAGGTGGAAGATAATTCTCCTTTTTGACCTTCTGACTGGTCTATCTTCATTCACCTTTCTCTTCTCAGCAGAGTAGACTGTTTTTCTGAAGACAACCTTAGTAGGATATAGGTCTAGATTACTGTAATCTTCACTGTCACTTTTCTCATAGTCTTTAACAGAGTGAGCTTCAGTCTTCTTGCTGGGTTGCATTCCTTTGATTTGGTGGGTTTCTTTAGTTACTTCTCCTGTTATCACATTCTGTAGCATAGTGTCCTTATTGACCACAGTTATAATATTGGACAAGTGTCTTATCTTAGAGTGGGTAGCTTCAATTTTTACATATAATAAGTATTTTTGATCTATCTGACCAGTTAGTTTGGTTTGAGCTGAGGTTTTGAATTTTATTTCTGTCTTTCTTCTATTTCTTTATGTATTCTCTGAAGTTTTCTTAAAGGATTCCTTAGAGAGTCTTAACTGAGAGATCTTTCTTATCTTTCTTCTTATTGTTATTATTCTAGATAGTTTCTTATTTAATATCAAAGTATAAGAGAGTACTTATTAGGGTACTATTATATAGTTCTGGAAGAGTTTTCTGGAAGTTCCAGATATTCTGAAAGACCATTTTCTTAAGATCAAGATCAATTTTATATAGAGTACATCCTCTACTTATTGATTTCAAGATTAGGCTAGTATCTCAACCAAAGTTCTTTCTTGGACTTGTTTTAGATATTCAGAATTTTTCTTATTTCAGAAAGATTAAGAAACTAAGACCAGCTTAGTTAAATTAGCATATTACTGCAGACAATACCCAATTAGGAAATTTCAAGATCTAGTTAGGAGTAAAACTTAATATATATAGTAGAGATTTACTTAAGAATAGTTTATGAATTATTAAATAAGTTTATTCACTATTTATGATATTACTATTGACTAATACTAAGAGTAGTATGTGAAGAGATATTTGTGTGAAGAAGTATTTATCTGATTCTTATCAGTATTCTTGTCTGAATTTCTGAGGTTTGGAAGAGGGAGTATTTATACTAATAGGAAGCTATCTAGACTAAGCTAATATAAGTATAGTACTTTAGTACTTTAATGAGTCAGAATGTAGTTACATAGTACAAAGTATGAACTGATATATCAAGAGATCAACTGACTGCTGAGTCAGTATATATATAGTTATATAGTATAAGACTAATCTAACTATACATACTAATGACTGCTAAGCTATTTATAGATTTAGATACTATCTGGATATTCTTCAATAAGATTATTATTAATAATATTATCTCTAATAAAGTAGTTGTCTAAAGAGAGTGATTCTTAAATTATGTTTTCTTACTCATTTATATAGTAATATATTAAAATTAGATCACTATTCTACAAGATAGTGTCATCTATTTCATATATAGAGTATAGTGTTGATGGGTGGAGAAAGAGTATATCATCTTCACTTTTATCAAATTTACTGTCTATATATCTTTGGTAGGTTACAGTACTGTATATTAAAAGTTATAGTAAGCTAGTAGTTGTGCTTCATATTACTCATACTCAGGAGGTGAGATTATTGATTATATTTCAAGAGTTATCTAAAAGTATAGATTGTATTCTTTAATCTCTTTATTATAGTTAAAGTAGTTAGATATAAATATAGATTAGTACTTATATCAGTGGTCATTATCTCAATAGATTTTATAAATAGTTATAAACTATTATAAGTTTATTGATAAGATTAGTAGAGTGATCAGAGTTAGTAGAGATCCTTGACTGTGAGTCATATTAATATCAGAGAGATTATTATCTTCTACTTTGTTATTATTGAACTAAATTATATCATAGACATTCTTTATAATATATTCAACTTAGGGTATTTGTAGAATATAATCATCTAGATATGGGAAGAGTCTGTCTATAGTTTGGGCATACTTGATATATTTATAGTTGAGTTCTTAATTATATTATCAATCTGGCTATAAGTTAGAGTGATAATCATTTTAGCAGTAGTAACTCAAAGATAGGAAATAAAGATACTATATTTATAGAAGAGTTCTCAGTATTTGCTAACAATGAGTTTCTGATATTGAGATATCTCAGTAAAATCTGTATTATAGTAGTAATTAATTATATCTTCTAAGAGGCATTCAATCTAGTAGTAGTTTGAGATTTGTCTAATTTAGTAGATCTTACTAAATATATTTAGAGCATTCTATTGAGCTTCTATAAAGTAGAGAAGTGCTAAGCTATAGATATTTATAAGAGATAGGAGTATTGTGGTCTGGTTGATAATGATATTCCAAATATTAGTATAGATATAGTTATAGATTTCAGTAGTCATATCTAGGTATATATTCAAGAGTTGTAACTGTGATTTCAGTTTATTATGGTTTTTTATTTTAATATATTATATATTTAGTATATATATATACTTTCAGTCCTAATTAGTAAGGTTCTATTTATATATATCTTATATTCTACAACTTCAAGTTGACTCAGCTTTATGATCTTATATGTAATTTCTAAATTTATTCTGAGAGTAATATATAGTTTCAGTGGCTTGGAGATTATATGCTTACAACTCTCTCTTTCTTAGTTTTTGATGTTCTTGTTAAGGTCTTCTAATTTGATCTAGTGTTATTATACCATTTGAATGATCAAAAGTTCAGTAATATTTGTTTTTCTCAGAAAGTGATATACTCATAATACAGTTATCTAATATATTAAATTCATATATTAAAGAGTTATGTATTTGATATTATATACTGAAAGTAATTCTGATATCATTTACTACTAGAGAATTTCCTCTAAGAAATCTTCTTAAATATCTATATCTCATTTTCAACCAGTAGTATAGAGAGAATAGACTAACTTTCGTTTTACTATTTTTTCTAGAAGGTTAGTATTTCTTTTATCTTAATTAGCTAAAATATAGCTGAGTTCTCAATTTTGTTCATGATAATTATAAAAGTACTTTAACAGTATTCAGAAGAGATAATATATAGTATGGGAATAATAATGTTAGAGTATTCAAACTAGTTGTTCAAAGAATCATATTCTTGAATTAAGTTAGCAGTATTCTGAAGATTTGTTTTGAGTTCTCATGTAGCATCATAGATTGAGTAATCTTTCTATTTGATAAGATATTTTGAGTAGTTCTTATAGTTATATTTGTTAAGAATTTATTAAAACTTTATATTCTTCTTAGTCATTAATAATCATAGATACTAGTGGTTTTATAGTCTGATTTAGAAATAGTTCATCATTGTTTTCATTATATTACTTAAGATGTTGAATATTGAAGACTGAGTGAATCTTAATAGTATCTGATAGTATTAATTTGTAGGATATTGGAGAAACTTGTGTGATGACTTTGAATAGTCTAATGAATTTACTATTTAGCTTTGTAGAAGATTTGTATTTGAGATTGTCAACTCAGTATCCTTAGATATCTAGTAGAACCTTTTCACTAATATCAAAAATTTCTTCTCAATAGTACTGATTGATATACTATAATTGTTAATTTTAAGCTCATAATAGGTTCTCAATTATAATTTGTATTTAGAGTAGAAATTCTTCAACAGCTTCAATATTGGAGGGTTTATCTGCAGTTCTGATAAATATCAGAGAGGTGTTTGGGTTTTATTTTATTCTATATTAGTGAAGAACAGAGTTATTTCAAGAGAAGCTTGTTTACTGTTGTTATAGATTAACTCAACTACAATAAGATATTTGTACCAATTATATATCTTGCCATATAAAATATAGTTTCTTAGTATTTATTTCAGAGTTCAGTTTATTCTTTTAGTTTTATTCTAAGGTATGAGTGTAGAGCTTTCTAAAAATAGCTAGTAAATTTCAGATCTCAGTTACTAACAATGATCTTAAGAAGATCATAATAGTAGAAGATATTATCAAATAAAAGTATAGTAATTTTAGATACTATTACAGTTGTGGTAGTAGATATAAAGTGGACTTATTTACTAAGATAATCTATAAAGACAATAATTGCATCTTTCCTATTCTTGGTTTGGAGTAGTTATATAATAAAGTCTATAGAGATTTATTTCCAATTAGCAGATAGTACTGAAATAGAGCAAAGCAGTTCAGGTTTTGTTAGAGTTGAGAACTTGTTATATTAATAGATATTATAATAAGTAATATAGATCTTTAACTGATCTACTATATAGAGCTAATAGAAGTTGTAAGAAATAACTTCATAGTATTTGATGTCTAGCTATAGGGGTATTATGATATTTAAACAGGATAGTTTTTTGAAGATTGTAATTATTAGGAATATATAATCTATCCTTATAATAGATAGTATTATCTTTCAATTGGTATTGATAATACTGAGAGTACTTATTAATATCATCATTATTCAGAATTTCTTAGAGTACTTGAGCTTCTTTATTATCAGTATATACTGCAATAATTTATTCCATAATAGAGTTGATAACTAAGGTAAGGGTTTATATAACTTCTTCAATTAGTAGTCTGGAGATTATATTAGTAATAATATTTTCCTTACCAGGACAGTATTGGATTTTATAGTCAAAATTGGTAAGAACTTTCATCTATTAGACTTACTTTTGAGAAAGAGTAGTCTGGGTCTTGATATTGATCAATGATTTTTAGTTTATTAATATAGTAAAGTATACTCCTTCAAGATAGGGGTATCATTTGATCAGAGTGTCTATAATGGTTAATATTTCCTTCTTATAGATAGTATAGTTGATTTCAGCATCATTAAACTTATGAGAATGATAGGTTACAGGATGTCCTTCTTATATGAGTACTGCTCTAAGAACTAGATCAGAGATATCAGTAGCAACTTCATATAGTAAAGCAGGATTTGCTACCTGAAGTACTGAAGTAGTTATCAGGATATCTTTCAGGGCTTGAAAGGCTGTATCTTGTTCAGGTCCCCATTTAACCAAGTTGTTTAAGTATTTTTCTTATTTTGTAGTCCAGAGTTATCCTTCTTTTTACCATATTTGATTAGTTGAGTAAGAGTGATAGCAATCTTAGCAAAGTTTATAATAAATTACTTATAATAGTTTGCTAATCCTAGGAAAGACTGAAGATCTTTTAGCTTTTTTGGTCTGAACTATTCCATATTTACAAAGATTTTGCTGGGGTTTATTTTGATTTCATTGGAAGTTATAATATATCTAAAGAACTAAATTTCTTTTAGGAGGAATTCATACTTACTGAGCTTTGCAAAGAGTCAGTTTTCTCAGAGTTTCAGTATTACTAATTCAAGATATTCAAGATATTTCTCCAGGGTTTTGCTGAAGACTAAAATATTATCAATATAGATAACAATTAATTTATTTAGATATGGATGTAGAATAGTATTTATCAGAGTCTAAAAGGTTGCAGAAGCATTAGTTAAGCCAAAGAGCATAACCAGAAACTCAAAATGTCCATAGTAAGTTTGAAAGACAGTTTTGTAAATATTTTCTTCTTTCATAGCAATTTGTTAGTAACTATTTCATAAGTCAAAAGAGCTTATAAATTGTGGATTGGTAAGTCTATCAAATATTTTATCAATTCAGAGTAATGGGTAATAGTTCTTGATAATCTGTTCATTGAGGTCTTAATAATTAATATATATTTAGAAGTCTCTTTCTTTCTTAATGATAAAGAGAACTGATGTACTATATAGTAATATACTAGATCTAATAAATCTTATTCTAGAAGTTCATCAATCTCTTTCTTAAGTATATCAATTTCTTTAGAAGATATATAGTAGATTAACTTGAAGGCTGGCTTGGCATCTGATATAGTTTTGATTATGTGGTTGACTGTGATAGACTCTTTAGAAGTTCTTTGGGAATATATCTTGAAATTTTTGGAGTAAAGACCTAACACAGCTGCTAACTTTGAAAAAGTCTTTTTCAAGATTCTCTGATTCTTCTTTAGATAGATATATAGAGATAGCAAAGAGAGGACATTTCTTGGCTAATTTTTTGAGTTATAGTTTATTGATATAAGTAATCTTTAGGTCTAAGTTATGAGAGCTGAGTGGGTTCTTTTTACCTTATAGTTTGAAATTGTGATATTCTTTCTTGATGGTCAGAAAATAATTCATCCAATCTATCATAGAGTTCTCCTGTTTTAACCATAATATCTCAAGAATAATCTCATTATCTGGAAGTAGTATAATTTAGAGAATAATATATACTTAGTAGTTACTAATTCTGAAGGATAAATTGCAGACTTTCTTACTAATAATATATGAGATATTATCAGCTATATATAATAACTGCTTGAGTTTGTTATACTAGAGAGGTTAGGACTTTAAGTCTGTTAGCTATTTCTTTATTGATGAAATTGTCTAAGGCACTACTGTCTATCATAATCTTGACAGAGGCTTGATTAATAAAAGCTTATAGAGTAAGTAGTTTGTCTGATTTAATGGTAGCAATTTTGATTATTGAAGGCTTTTTTTCTGTTAGCTCTTCATTAGACTAACTCATTGATACATGAGAAGTAATCATCAATTATTCTAAAAGAGTACATTCCAATACCATAAGGGCATTGACCACTAGATACAAATATATCTTCTCTTTATTTATAGTATATTGAGCTGAAGCCTTATTTGATGAGCCAAATTCTTAGATTCTTAGATGGTAAATAGTAGTTCAGGAACTTCCTTGACTATCAGAGTTGACTCAATCTTTTCAAATAAGATTTAGATAATATAATAATCAATAGAGATCTTGAATAGTATCTAATTATAGTTTCTGATAAGAATAATAATTTTGCCTGTATAATTTTCATTAATGACTCCTTCTTCTACTGAGAGTCCTTTTAATGCTAGACTACTGCAATAGTATATCCTTTCAATATATTTTTCAGGAATTTAAATACTGATTCCTATATAGACTTGCTTGATATCTCAGTTGGAAACTATAGCTTCTTCAGCTGCATATAGATCATATCTGACTGCTTTTAGGCTTTCTTTGGTTGGAGTTATAGCTGTTGTCCTTAACTTAACAAAGTTTAGTATTTTGGTAATCAGATTATTGAGATGGTGCAGAATGGTAACAGTTGCTTATATTGTTGTTTAGGGTTTTTAGTTTGGGCAGATACTGGTTATATGTTCTATCTTTCAGTAATAGAAGTATACTCTGCTTCTTTTGAGTTCATTTCTTTCTCCTTCAGTGAGTTTCTTATAGGTACTTGGCTGGATAGGTTTGGAATTTCAGAATGTCCAAAAGGTAGATATAAAGAGAGCTCTGGATGATTTCTGCTTTAGTTCTTCTTTTTTGATCTATGATTTTTTCTTATTATAGAATTGTTTTCAAGACAGAATTGGTTTAGCTATTAGGATTCACTTGATCATAATCTTTATTCTTGCCAAACATCATTATTGATAATTACAACTAATTAGATATCCTTGTTCTCATATCTTTCTTGTAAGTCATTCTGGTAGTATATCAAATAAGTAGTCTGCTCTTATACTATTTTGTACTTCATCATTAGCAATATATCTTAGGTCAATAGTGTTCAGAAGTGACTTGAGTTTTGTACAGAAGGTTTTAAATTTCTCCTTGCTATATATATCAAATTTAAGATTATAGAGTTTAACTTGAGATTCAGCAATCAGAGTTTTACTATAATATTAGACAATTATGAGTTGTTTGAGTCCAGAGGCTGCAGAGTGGTCTCTATATTCAGGAGTATTATTTGCTATATTTTGAGTAACAACTATAGATCAGATATCCCATATAAGAAATTTTTCAGAGTGAGTTTACTACTATTCTTTAGTTAGTTCTTAAAAGAATGTAACAACTCAGTAAATATAAACTATAGTAGTAGCAAAGAGTTGTTCAATCATGTAGTCTTAGTTGTTCATCAGGAAGTAGTCAGCAACTTACTCATTGGTCTATTGATTGGCTTCAAAATTAGTATCTACTATACTAATAAAGCTTTGGAATTCTTATATAGTACTATTAAAGGTAAGTAGACTCAGACTTTTTATTAACTGGGTCTGTTTAGCTAAGATAGTAATTATTGCTACTATTATAACTATTTGGGTCATCAGGTCTAAGATTTGTTAGTTTACTATATTGTTTATAGAAGATAGTTAAACTACTGATAGTGAGGTGACTGATATAACTTGAGATACTAGTGCAGAGTATGATAGTATTCTTTGAGTCTGCATGAGTTACTGGAGTAACTATTATAAGTCTGGAGTAAGAGCTTAGTAGATAACTATTTATTATTCTGTAGATGTATTTTGTCCTAAGATAGGTATTACTTTCAGTAGTATAATTAGAATCAAATTTAATAAGATACTTCTTCTCTTCTTTACTTTGATCTTTATATAGTTGGATTTGTTCAATATTGAAGTAGATGGTATCATTTATATATCAGATTTCAGATGGACTTAAATCAAAAGCTAGCTTAGATTCTGGTTTAGTTTCAGATAGAGTTCTAGCTAAGCCTACTTCTGGCTCAGGGTCTGATTATTGACAAAGAGTTTTTTAGACTTCTTCTTTATGAATATAGTGAGCCTTGTAATTCTAAAAATAGTAATATAGGGCAGTCTTAGTCCTAGTATGGTGATAGTCAGTTGAGTTGAGCTACTTGATTATAGAGACTTGAGCTTTGTGAGGAACTAAGGCTAGAAAGATAGCTACTGATTGTCCTAGATTGCTCAGATTTGTAGAGCTTATAAAACTCTTATTGAGAAGAGTAAAGAAGACTTCTATAAGACCTTCTTTATCTTGACTTACAGGATATAGAGCAAGGAGCTCAGTGAATAGGATTTCACCTATCTGCTAATTTATTTAGAGTACTTCTTTATATATATAAAGTTTGTTCCACTTATTGTAGATATAGAGATCTAATTATCCTTATACATTAGGTTCAATTTATTCTAGATTATTAGATAATTCAGAATAAATTCCAGTTCAGTAGTTAGACTTAATACCAACTTATAGAAATTTCTATAAAGAGTTATAGCTAAGTGAGAAAGTATCTTAAAGTAGAATTAAATATAAACTATTGTTACCAAGTTATAAGAGAGTACTTGTTAAAGTACTATTATATAGTTCTGGAAGAGTTTTCTAGAAGTTCTGAATATTCTGAAAGACTGTTTTCTTAAGATTAAGATCAATTTCATATAGAGTACATCCTCTATACTTATTGATTTTAAGATTAGACTGATATTTCAACTAAAGTTCTTTCTTAGACTTATTCTAGATATTCAGGATTTTTCTTATTTCAGAAGGTTCAAAAAACTAAGACCAGCTTAGTTGAATTAGTATATTGCTACAGATAATATCCAATTAGGAAATTTTAAGATTTAGTTAAGAGTAAGATCTAATATAGTATAGATTTACTTAAGAGTAGTTTATGAGTTATTAAATAAGTTTATTTGCTATTTATGATATTACTATTGACTAATATTAGAAATAATAGTGAAGTGATATTTGTATAGAGAAGTGTTTGTCTGATTCTTATCAATATTCTTATCTAAATTTCTGAGATCTTAGAGAGAGAGTATTTATACTAATGGGAGGCTATCTAGACTAAATTAATATAGATATAGTACTTTAGTACTTTGATGAGTCAGAATGTAGTTATATAGTATAAAGTATGAACTGATATATTGTAACATATCAGACTCAATGGAGGCAAATTATAAGATTGTGGGTTGATGTAGTTTGGCTTGAGCCTCCAGTTACTTTGTTAAAAAGCAACAAAATGTTCTATGATTCCTGAAGTCCTTGGTGTTTAGTATATAATAGTCAAAAGCCAGATATCTGCAAGTGGTTTCCTTATTGAGACTGTTCTTCTGGGTGTAGCGGTGATTTGTGTGAATAGGTTTCCTTCTTGAATTAACTGGAAATTGATAGGATTTCATGTATAGCATGATGATCTCCAAAATTATGCAATTTCTGGGTGACAATCTTGTATAGCATGACGATCTTCTGGGTGTGATAGTCTGGCAATTGAGCAGTTCTCCTTATGCAATTTCTGTATGATGATCTTGTGTAGCATGATTGGATTCCTTATTTGGGTCAACTGGAAATGCCACAATTTTGTATAGTGAGACAATCTTCAAAAGTATATGATTTCTGGCAGATAGCTTGATTTGGTGCAGCTTCTTCTAAATCAGTAGAGTTCTTGAATGTTACTGGGAATTATATGGCATGGATTCTTCTTACTGGAAACAATACTGGCAGCAGGTTCTTCTATACCAGGCTTACTGGGAACAAACAAATAACTCGGGTGACTTGGATGTCACAGATTCTTCCTGAATCGGTGAGGTTCTCTGGGAATACTACTCAGGTGGCACAGATTCTTCTGAATCAGCAGCTTCAACTGGGAACACTATGGCATGGATTCAGCTTAAACTGGGAAACAACTTGGGTTCTTAGCAAGTTGCATCAAAGACTGACTTCATTTGCACAGAGTTATATCATTAGACTGACTCTACTGCAAAGTTGCATCAGAAAGACTGGCTTGTGGTAAGAAAGGCAGGCTCTTCTAGGAATGTGGCAGATAACTTGGAAATGATAGCAAAGTTCTTCCTTAAACTTAGTAGTAAACTCAGATTTCTTCAGGCTTAGTCTGGTAAGCATACTAATAATTCCAAAGGTGGTGAAGTTCTTCCTTGAACTTGGCAATAAAATCTTCAAGCTTTGTATTGAAAAGTACACCAGAGTAGAAAAGAGACCAATGCTCAATCTTTAGAGGCTTCTTTGGTATTTGTATTTCAGACTGAGGTTTATTCACTCTTGTCTCTAGAGTATTTTATACAAGTTGATTGTTATCTGGTTACTGTGTGACTAATAATAGATTTTTGCTATTTATGGTGTATCTGAATGGACAGCTACTGTCCAGTAGACAGCCACTATTCAGAGGACAGCCACTGTTTACATTATTCTCTTTTTTGGCTTATCTGGTTATTTATACATTTTCCACAGTAATGGTTGCTGGCTGCTATACTATACTAATGTTTATATCACCTGGTTAAGTTTTGAGATTGCTATATTTTGTGGTTTGTCACAATATTAAGAGATTAACTAACTACTGAGTTAGTATATAGTTATATAATATAAGACTAATCTAACTATACTAATGACTGCTAAGCTATTTATAGATTTAGATACTATCTGGATATTTTTTGATGAGATTACTATTGATGATATCATCTCTGATGAAGTAGTCATCTAGAAAAAATAATTCTTAAATTATATCTCTTTATTTATTTATATAGTAATATATTAGAATAGAGTTACTATTTCACAGAATGACATCATCTGTTTCATATATAGAGTATGGTATTGGTAGATAGAGAAGAGGTATATTATTTTTACTTTCATCAGATTTGCTATCTATATATCTTTGATAGATTATAGTACTATATATTGTAAAATTGTAGTAAGTTAGTAGTTATACTTCATATTACTTATACTTGGGAGATAGGGTTATTGGTTCTATTTTAAGAGTTTAGATTATATTCTTCAGTCTCTTTATTATAGTTAAAGTAGTCAGATATAAATGTAGATTAGTACTTATATCAGTAGTCATTATCCTAATAGATCTTATAAATAATTATAAACTATTATAAGTTCATTGGTAAGATTGACAAAGTGATTAGGGTTGGTAGAGATTCTTGGCTAGAGATTATATATATCAGTATTGAAGAGATCATTGTCTTCTACTTTATTATTATCAAATTAGATTATATTATAGATATCTTTCATAGTATATCTAACTTGGAACATTTGCAAAATATGGTCATCTAGATGTGGGAAGGATCTATCTGTAGTTTGAGCATATCTAATATACTTGTAGTTGAGTTTTCATATTATGTCATTGATCTGGCCATAGGTTAGAGTGGTAACTATTTCAGTAGTAGTAACTTAGAGATGGGAAATAAAGATACTATACTTGTAAAAAAGTTCTTGGTGTTTGCAGGTAATGAGTTTCTAGTATTGAGATATCTTAATAATATCTATATTATAGTAGTGATTAATCATATCTTTAGGAGACATCTAATCTAATAATAGCTTAAGATTTGTCTAATTTGGTAGATCTTGCTAAGTATGTTCAAAGTATTCTATTGGGCTTCTATAAAGTAAAGGAGTGTTAATCTATAGATATTTATGAGAGACAGAGATACTGTGGTCCAGTTGAAAATAGTATTCCAAATATCAGTACAGATATAGTTATAGATTTCAGTAGTCATATCTGGATATATATTTGAGAGTTATAGTTATAGTTTCAGTTTGTTGTAGTTCTTTGTTTTAATATATTATATATTTGATATATATACTTTCAGTTCTGATTAGTAATATTCTATTTATATATATCTTGTATTTTATGACTTTCAGTTAACTTAGCTTTATAATCTTATATGTGATTTCTAAATTTGTTCTGAGAGTAATATATAGTTTCAGTGGCTTAGAGATTGTGTACTTATATAAAGTATCACTAAGTAGTATATATTTATTCTTTAGACCTCTTGATATCTAGGATTAGTACTCTTAATAAATTTAATTTGATCAAATTAAAGGTCTAATTCAATTTGATTCAAATCAAATCAAATACTAATTTAATTCAAAATTTGATTTGAACTTTATTTTTCAAAATATAATAACTTAATAAATATATATTTAAATTTAACAGTCTTTAGCTTATTAGATTCCTCTATATAAGATAAATCTAATAAGCTAAAGATTATATTTATAAAATAAGATTTATATCAGATTCTTAGTTCAATTTGATTTGAAATTTATTTAAATTGATTTGATTTATTTGGAAGTACTATTTAGAATATAGATATTCTATTTATAAAGATTATTAGACTAATAATATTTTGATTAATAGTATTAAATTTATATAGTAATATATTGTAACAGTGACCCCAGAATGATGACATCAGCACAAAAGACAGTCTTTCCTTACAAAGCCACCAGATCAGAGCATGAGAAGATTATATGGCATATGAGATGAGCAATAATGACCAACTGTGAGTCATTGTGACCACAGTACAAATATCCTGAAGAATATAAAAGAAGGATCAAGGAACTGCAGTAGCAGCAACTAACAAGAACTACTAATCCCAAAATAGCTCAACAACTTACCACAAATGAAATGTCTGCTGTCCACCAAACCTCAAGGTCAAGGAACCATCAAGGCATCTTGGTTGAAGAAAGGATATTCCAAGACATCAGAAGAGCCATGGGGACCTGCTCAAGAAGGACTCCTAGTGTCAACCTGGGTACTGCAGACCCTTATTACTTCATTCTCTACCACCGCGAAATGGAAACAAGGATCACCATTACTACCGAATGCCTCCAAATGTGGCAGGAGTATGAAATAGGAAACCTTCTCTGCTGGGAGTTCTCACAGGCCAGCACCCAAGAGCTACAAGATACCACTCCCATGGATATACGCGAAACAAGGACAGCTAAGAAGATCTATCAGATCTTCAGGCATGCACTATGGTCGATCCCCAACTTGGAGTATGTTAGAGTCTCAGATTTCAGAGACCTGTCATCCTGCCGTATCAATGCACTAGAAGCCAGGGTGGCTACAGAAGCCCAGTCCACTATCACCATCAATAGTGAAGAAGTAGAAGACTTCTGGTACTCTATCCTCCAGGACAACCCAGATCAATTCCTGCAAGGATTGATCTTAGTATTCCAAGGCCCAAGCATCCAGATTAGACCTCCCCAAGACCCCACATTTGTTTCCTATTTTGTGGAAGAGAACCTCATAGACTGGAGAGCTCTAGATCTTATTTCCAATTTCCCTGCCACAGCTGAACGTGATGACATCATCGATGATGTCATCCCGTGTGACATACCCGAAGCATGTGAAGTATGCAAAACACGTAACCTACATGACGAATTCGCAGATCTCATCTCCTTCAGTGATGATGATGATGAAGTCCCCATGATCCTGAACTTTCTGCTCTAAGTTCTTTATTACACTGGATAATGCTAGTATCAGTATTCTCATGTAACACTGGATAATGCCAGCACTGGTATTCTCATATAACACTGGATAATACCAGCACTGGTATTCTGAGGTGATATGAAATTGTTTCAGCACTGGTATTTTGATGTGACACTAAATAATGCCAGCATCCTGAACCTATACAACCATCAATGCCAGCCCTGGAACTTAGTAGTTTTAGTTATTGGAATTTATATTTAGCTTTATATCTTAGCAACCATTGAATTGTATTTTGTATAAATACCTCTCTTATTTCCTTTGAAATAAAGTCAGTCAAGTTCACTTATACATACTTCCTTGCAAGCAATCTAAGAGATAACAAGACAGTTAAAGATAAGAAGTTTGAGGACTATAAGACCTTGGGAAGGCACTCCAATAAGAACTTGCTTATAACAAACTTGAGTTAGTCTAAGAGATATACCTTGAAGAGAATATGGTATATTTGAAGGACTCAGTGACCATTACGTGACAACTTGGTGCTCATTGGCTGGTGATTCAAGATGAATCCCTCACTTTCAAGCTGAAAAATGAACAATCCCCACAACAACTACCCTGACTACAAGAGTCACTTCTGCAAGAATTCAAGACAAGATGGAAATGCGTCCCCCTACATTCTATAGATATACTACTGAAGAGTCAATCCTGACCTTCATTGAAGACTTCAAACAATTCACTGCTATACAAGCCCTTGGTATGGATGCTCAATTGGCCCTTCTACCAGTTAGCCTCAGAGGACCTGCCAGAGACAAGTTCAATGCAGCCACTATTGCTGATGCTGGTGCAGCCAAACTTATCAATATGAAGGTCTTTCTCAGAACAACATATTATACCGAAGAGATCAAGCAAGCTCTCAAGGATCAACTCAATACTATCTGCCATGGACTTAGTGAAGATCCCAACTTATTCTATACCCAAATCTGCCACCAGATTGTCTTGGCTGGCTATGATGACTGCCTCAAGGAACAAATAGCAGATTCAACTTTCCTCAAAAGAGTTCACTCTGAAATTGCCTAGCAATCTGGTCTACCCCAGCTGCACTGACCCTTGATCAGAAAGTGGTCTTTGCACAGAGATATTAGACTGCCAGACACCCCACCAAACACTCAATGGAGAAAATAACTGGCATCAAGATGGAGCCATCAAAGCCAACTAGTATCTTACCTGCCACAGTCATAAATAAACAACCAACCCCACCTACTCCCAAGACAGCCAAAGCTGACCCAGTGGAGGAACTTGCCAAGCATTTGCTGAGATGACTGCATACCTTAGTGATGTTGTTAGAGAGGTCCGAAGCACTAACAGGAGACCAGTGCAGAGATTTGCAGCTGTTACAAAAGAATGCAATATCAGATGCTTTAGATGTGGAGAAGAAGGCCACTATATAAAGAGTTGCATGACTGAAACAAGATGCAAAGCCCAATCAAGCAATGCTAGCAGAACCAGAGAACAAACCAATGCAGTAGTCATCAAGGAGATTGGTGATACTGATGATGAAGAATACTATGAGGAGCTTGAATTCTACCCTGCTACTGAAGGTACCAGAACCCAGTCCAAGCCCTATGACAAGAAGAGCAATAGCAAGCCAGTTGGAAGACCAAAGAAGACCCCAGCTGTCACTATTCAAAGCAAGACTCAATCTGAGGAGATTGATCAAGACATGGAGTTAGACAAAGCCATCTGCCAAATCATTGAAGGCACTACTCCAGTCTCAGGAGAAAGTGAAAGCAAGAAGGAACAGAAGCTGCACAAGACCAAGATCCACCAGTATGATATCTACAAGGACCTCAAGGAACAGAAGGTCAATGCTACTTTTGGACAGCTAGCTGAAGTCTCTGCCTTCAGACAGCAGTTGAGAGTAGGACTTACAACTACTGTCAAAAATCAAGAGTATAAGATTGTAGAAGCTCACAATATACAAGAAGAATCCAAGAACTCAGGTGAAGAATCTGAAGACCAGTACAAGACATCAGCCTATACCCCCTGCCAGATTGAAGACTGTATCTTTGATGCCATCATTGATACTGGTGCTGAAGGATGCCTCATAAGCAAGAAGGCAATTGAATGCCTAGGTTGGGATATTGAAGAGTCCATCAAGATAGTCTATGTCACAGCAGATGGTACATGAGCTACCCCACTTGGCAAAATCCGAGAAGTTCCCATCAAGATAGGAGGAGCCACCATCCCAGTAGATGTGATTGTTACAAGTACCACCAACTATGACATCCTCATTAGCAACCAATGGCTTCATAAGGCCAAGGCCATCATTGACCTCAATGCCCAGAAAATGCAGATCAACTACAGAGGAAGAAAGGTACAAGTCTCTATCAATATCTACAAAGGAGTCCTACCAGACATGGAGGAAGGAGATAAAGAAGACACAGAGGTCTTCATGCACTTGGTGAACAAGAACAAGAGCAAGACACCCAAGCTTACAGATGAGCAGTGGTACAACAAGATTATTGATGGCTATATCCCTCAAGAAAGATGCCCCCATGGTACTAGGATGTACTGCTCCGAACACCTGAATGACTGCTGGTCCTGTATCAGTGAAGTCAGGAAAATCCGCCAACAGAAATATGAGCAAGAAGCTGCTGAAGCAAAAAGGAAAGCTGAAGAAGATGACCAGCCCCCAGAGCTTCAAGCCAACAGTGATGATGAGGAGGAACAAGAATCAGACATCACCCTCAAGGTCAGGAAGTTTCACTCTGAAGCCAAGATCCCAGAAAACAAGACTGAAGGAGCCATAGGAATGGACCTTGCCAGTATTCAAGATGCTACCCTTGAACCACAGACCACCACTCTACTTGGTACTGGAATTGGAGTTAAGCTGCCAGAGAACCATGCCGGAATTATCAAGACCAGGAGCAGTCTGGCCAAAAGTGAAATCTCAGTTGAAGGAGGAGTAATTAACCCTGATTACACTGGCGAGATCTTCCTCATAGTTAGAAATCACAACTACACCACCCCCTTTGAAGTCAAGAAGCATGACAGGATTGGCCAGATGCTGATCCATGAAGTCAAGAAGCCAAAGATCATAGAAGCCATCAAACTCATCAAGACCAAGAGAGGAGAACAAGGCTTTGGATCTACTGGAAGAGGAGCCTATGCCACCACCAAGATTACCGAACTTGAGCACAAGAAAGACAAGGACCAGAACAAGCACACATATACCATTGGAGAAAACTTTCCCCTGGAGGAACAACTTCTCAAGATCCTGCATCAGAATGAAGGAGTACTTGCTACAGACTTTAGAGATATCTACAATCAAGAACCCAAGTACTACCATGAAGTTGACACTAGTGATACCAAGCCTATCTACCAGAAAGCCAGACCCATACCACCTGCCTACAGAGAGTGGCTGCAAGCAGAACTCAAGGAAATGGAAGA
>RBNI01002414.1:0-18596 GCA_003990745.1 Jimgerdemannia flammicorona | reverse complement strand
AAAACAAACACTAAATAGAGCTGGATATAGAGTTATACTATAAAGGTAGTTTTATAATTATACTAATAGTTGCAGTTATAAGAATCATAAGAGTGGTTATAATAAATATAGCTAAGGTTCTGATGGTTTCATATTTCTCTATTCTAATAGAGTTTATAAAGCAAGCTCATCAGTTATAACTCTGTATAACTTAGAGCTATATATTGAAGAATAGTAATATCAACAATCTTAAACAACATCTCTGAAAGCACTATAATGCTATATTCTTACCTTTCCAGTAAGCTAAGAATCCTTGCTGATTTAAGAAAGATGATATTGTGAGTATAAATAGAATAGTATTCAAAAAGTACTTAGAATATTATTAGAAATTTATTTGGAAAATGAAAAATTATCAGTTTATTAAATTTTATTATTATAAATAGAAACACACAAGTAAGACCTTAAGTAATGAGAACTTTTATCAGTTAATTGCTAACTTTATTATCACTGAATATCAGTTATTCTCTACTATTGAAAACTCTGACTTCCAGTATCTCTTTTATATATTATACTCCGATCTGATTCTTTTATCAGTTGATATAATTATATATGTTATTTGAACTATTGTAGACTCAAGTAAAAGTGAGACTAGCTGGGCTCAAGTTGAAGGTATTGCTTACACTTGATTATTAGATATCAGATGTTAATATTAAGGTCTTTCTTAGAATAATAGCCCAGGAGATTGATAGTGATTAGAGAATATATAACATTATTCTAAACTTTATAGATATTACAAATGGGTGTCAATCTTGTAAAGAGTCTAGAACTGATAATAGATAATTTGTTACTTATTGATAATTAGATTATTACTATTGTATATAATAATACTAGTAATAATAATATTTCATTTGAGAATCTCTACTATTAATTTACTTATATATATATACTGTTTTGAGTATATATTGAATCTCATCATTCATGATACTCTTAGTTTTATTAACAAGCTTATTGAAAAGCTATATAAGTTGATAAAGAAGATTAAAAATTTAGTATAACAATATATACAACTAGAGAAAGTCTATTAATTCTCTGAAATTTTCATTTTGAAATCTCTTTTAGATATTATAACAAGATAGAGTTCTATATATAAAATATTAGCATATACTCTAAAGATTTATAAGATATGATTTTAAATCTATTTATAGATTTTGGATATAATTTAGAATATGATTTAATACTAAATAAATTAATATTATATCTAAACAGAGTTTAGATATATATATTGTATACTATAGATAAGTAACTAAGTAATATATTATAACAGTGATCTCAGAATAATGACATCAGCACAGGAGACAGCCTTTCCTTACAAGCCACCAGATCAGAGCATAAGAAGATTATATGGCATAACTCACCTGGACTATAAGATGAGCAAGGATGACTAACTGTAAGTCATTGTGACCACAAGACAGACATCTCAAGAAATATAAAAGAAGTATCAAGAAACTGCAGTAGCAGTAATCTAAACAAAGCTCACAGAAATTGTTCTAAAGACTCACCATAAATAAATACCTGCTGCTTACCAAACCTCAAGATCCAGGAACTACCAAGACCTCTTAGTCTAGGATAGGATGTTCTAAGACATCAGAAGAGCCATGGGGACTCACACAAGAAGGACTCCTAGCCTCAACCTGGGTTCTGGTAACTTTTATCATTATATCCTCTATTACTATGAAATGGAAACAAGGATCACCATTGCTACCAAATACCTCTGAATGTGGCAGGAGTATGAAATAGACAATCTCCTCTGCTGGGAATTCTCTCAGGCCAGTTCTCAGGAGATTCAAGATATGTACCACCTCTATAGATATATGTGAAATAAGGATAGCAAAGAAGATTCATTAGGTCTTCAGGCATACACCATGGTCAATTCCCAACTTGGAGTATACTAGGATCTCAGACTTCAAAGAACTGTCAGCTCACCACACCAATGCACTGAAAGCTATAGTGGCCATAGAGACTCAGTCTACTATCACTCTCAATAGTGATAAAGTAGAGAACTTCTGGTATCCCATTCTTTAGGATAATCTAGATCAATTTATACAAGGATTGATCTCAGTATTCTAAGGCCCCAGCATCCAGGTTAGACCTCCCCAAGACCCCACATTTGTTCCTTATTTTGTAAAAGAGAATGTCATAGATTGAAGAGTCCATACCACTGAATGTGATGATATTATTGGTGATGACATCATCCCACTAATTGGTGATATATACAAAGTATGCAAAATATACAACATATGTAATGAGATAGATGAAACATTTGCTGACCTCATCTCCTTTGAAGACATTCTGTCTCTGACCTCTGGCCTTGATGATAGTGATGAAGATGAAGCCCCCATAGTCCTGAACTTTCTACTCTAAGTTCTTGATAATACTGAATTCTACCAGTATCCTTATTCTGTATAACTGTTATTCTACTAATATCCTGAACTTGTGTAACCATTTGTACAGATAACTATAGTTTTCTGTATTCTAGTATTTTATTTGGTTATTAGAATTTATATTTAGCTTTATAACTTAGTAACTATTGAATTATATTTTGTATAAATACTCTTTTTATTTCCTTTGAAATAAAGTCAGTCAAGTTCACTTATCCTCAATTCTATACAAGTAATCTAAAGAGATAACAAAACAGTTTAAAAATAAGAAGTTTGAGGACTATAAAATCTTGAGAAGGTACTTCAATAAGAACTTACTTATAACAAACTTGAGGTTAGTCTAAGAGATATACCTTGGAGAGAATCTGACATATTTGAAGGACTCAGCAACCACTATGTGACAACTTGGTGCTCATTGGCTGGTGATTCAAGATGAATCCCTCACTTTCAAGCTGAAAAATAAACAACCACTAAAACAACTACTCTGACTACAAGAGTCATCCCTGCAATAATTCAAGACAAGATAGAAATGCATCTCCCCACATTCTATGGATATACTACTGAAGAGTCAATCCTGACCTTTATTGAAGACTTTGAACAAATTGCTACTGTACAAGCTCTTGGCATGGATACACAATTGGCTCTTCTACCTGTCAGCCTCAGAGGATCTGCCAGAGACAAGTTCAATATAGCCACTATTGCTGATGCTGGTGCAGCCAAACTTGCCAACATGAAGACCTTTCTCAGAACTATATACTATACTGAAGAGATCAAGCAAGCTCTCAAGGATCAACTCAATACTATCTGCCAAGGACTTAGTGAAGACCACAACTCATTCTATATCCAAATCTGCCACCAGATTGTCTTGGCTGGCTATGATGATCCCCTTAAGGAATAAATAGCTGATTCAATCTTCCTCAAAGAAGTTTACCCTGAAATTGCTCTAGCAATCCAGTCTACTCTAGCTGCTCTGATCCTTGATCAGAAAGTGGTCTTTGTACAGAGATATTAGACTGTCAGACACTCTGCCAAATACTTAATGGAAAAAATAACTGGTATTAAGATAGAGCCATTAAAGCCAACCAGTATCATACCACTATAGTTGTAAACAGACAATTATCCCCACCTACCCCCAAGACAGCCAAAGCTGATCCAGTGGAGGAACTTGCCAAGTAGTTTGCTGAGATGACTGCACACCTTAATAATGTTATTAGAGAAGTCTGAAGTGCCAACAGGAGACCAGTACAGAGATTTGCAGTTACTATAGAATAATGTAATATTACATACTTTAGATGTAGAGAAGAAGGCCACTATACAAAGAGTTATATGACTGAAACAAGATGCAAAGCCCAACTAAGTAATGCTACCAGAATTAGAGAACAAACCAATATAGTAATTATTGAGGAGATTAGTAATATTGATGATGAAGAATACTATAAGGAGTCTGAATTCAACCCTATTACTGAAGGTACCAGAACCTGGTCCAAGCTCTATGACAAGAAGAGCAACAGCAAGCCAGTTGGAAGACCAAAGATGAACCCAGCTATCACTATTCAAAGCAAGACCCAATCTGAGGAGATTGATCAAGATATAGAGTTAGATAAAGCTGTCTACCAAATTATTGAAGGCACTACTCCAGTCATAGAAGAAAGTGAAAGCAAGAAAGAACAGAAGCTGTGCAAGACCAAGATCTATCAGTATAATATCAATAGAGATCTCAAGGAACAGAAGGTCAATACTACTTTTGGACAACTAGCTGAAGTCTCTGTCTTCAGACAATAGTTGAGAGTAGAACTTGCAACTACTGTCAAGAATCAAGAGTACAAGATTGTAGAAGCTCACAATGCACAAGAAGAATCTGAAGACTCAATTGAAGAATCTAAAGATCAGCACAAGATATCAGCCTCTACTCTATATCAGATTGAAGATTATATCTTTGATGCCATCATTGATACTGGTGCTGGAGGATGCCTCATGAGTAAGAAGACAATTGACTGCCTAGGCTAGGACATTGAAGAGTCCACCAAGATAGTCTATGTCACAGTAGATGGCATATAAGCTACCCCCCCTAGGCAAGATCCAAGAAGTCTCCATCAAGATAGGAGGAGCTACCATCTCAGTAGATGTGATTGTTATAAGTGCCACCAACTATGACATCCCTATTGGTAACCAATGGCTTCACAAGGCCAAGACTGTTATTGACCTCAATGCCCAGAAGATGCAGATCAACTATAGAGGAAAAAAGAGAATCCAGCGGCTTTCACTGGTAACATTCAGGTGACACAAACTTTCGACAACACTTTTGACAACATTTTCAAGTATTGGTGTTATCAATATAGCAAGCAATGAGCATTCTGGTGAGTTTACTGGGCAGGGGGGCCCCAGTGCCTTTGACTGGCAGTATGTGGGGGAGGGTCAAGGGGCTGGTATTGGCATGCTGAGTGCTTCGATGAGGGGGTGCGGGGCTGGGGGCAGTGGCAGAGGAGGTGCAAGGCCGCATGGGGGAGGGAGGATGACCTTTGTAGATAAAGTCAGGATGGAAAAGTAGGCGATGGGGCTAGATGGCTGGCTGGAGCTGAGAAAGGCAGCTGCTACCATGAAGGGCAAGGAGGCCTCTCAACTGGGGGGTCAGCATAGTGGGGCTGGAGGGGTAGTGGCTGAGGCAGTGACTGCTGATGGCAGTGTGACAGACAATCTGGAAAAAAATCCAGATGTGACAGCTGATGGGGGACCTAGACAGGGGAGTGGCGCGAGACCTGGGGATCTGGCAGATGGTGTGATGGGCCTCATGGCAGCCCCGTTACTCAAGAAATCAAGATTGGAATTCGCTGTCACATTGTGCTTCCATGGCTTGGTGGTGATGGTGAAGATGGTGCTGGGGCTATTGGCAAGCAAGGTGAAGGGTGCAGCCTCGGTTAAGTTCTTGAAAAAGCTGGAGGCAGTCAAGGTGGGGTTTGAAGAGGAAGGTTTGCTATTGGAGACAGTGGAGAAGGGCATGGTGTTTGGAGGGATTTCAGTGCCAATGGTGAGGTGTATGCATTGGGATCCCTGAGTGGTTCATCTGGTGATTGCGGACTTACTGATGGTAAGGAAGGAGGAGGCAAGGAGGCTGGTCACAGATGTAGTGAAGGAGTATGGTGAGGTAGTCAACATTGGGTTCAGGGTATGAGAGGGGACTGAGCTCAGGACAGGAGATGTGGACATCTGGCTGAGGCTGTTTGAGATGGAGAATACTGGGAAGGCTAGGGAATGGCCAGTGGCACTGAAGTGGGGACTGGTGGAGTGCAAGGTTTCGAGGGTGAAGGGGTCAGAGGAAGAAGAGGAGGACCTGCTGGAGGCGCTTGAGGACTTAGCAGGGGCAGTGGAGAGGAGGCAAAGGGCTTGGAGGGCTTATGAGGATAGGACAGTAGTGGAGGTGATCAAGGGCAGGAAGGTGTGAATGGATAAGGTGCTCTGGGAGAAGGCAAAGGGGAGGCAGCTGCAGAAGGATTTGCTGGCCAGTTTGGAGGGGGGACAAAGGGCAGGGGCTGCAGAGGAGGGTGCTGGAGTGAGTGCTAACATCTGGGCAGAGGCTGGACAGCAGGGGGAGAAGCCAAAGGAGAGTGGGGGACAGGGGCCAGAGGAGGTGGCAGTGGACACAGCGATGGCAGATGATAATTGAATCAAGTATGGTATTCCTGAGATGGGAGAGGGGGAGTTGGAGGATGTGTTGGAGGATGGTTGGGATGAGTCTGTGAGAACTGAGGAGAGGATGGAGGGAGAGGTGGATTTGGCGCAGGCAGCAGAGGTAGTTGGGGGGGAGAAGTGGCTGTTGAGGGCACTGCAAAATGTGGCAGCTGAGGAATTGGGAGAGATTGACTTCTAGGTGATCAGTGAGGAATTCTGGAGGCGAGTGCTGTGAGGGGAGGAGGTTGTGAGGAAGTTGAGAGATGAGATGATAGCAGCTCTTCTGGAGGTGGAGGAGTATGAGGTCACTGAGGCAAGGGAGGCAACGCTCTTGGGTATTGCTAATGAAAGGGCAGCCTATCTGTGGGGGCCATGGAAGGGGCTGGAAAAGTGGCAGGTGGTGTGTGAGGAGCACCGGACATTAATGGAGATAGTGGATGGTGAGGACTGTGTGGAATTATTGGCAGCTCTAGACGAACAGCAAAATGTGGAAGTTGAGATTACAGCAGAACGGAACCTGGATCTGGCTGGAGAGGAAGTGAGCATGGAATTGTAGATGTGGAGATATCAACATTATCAAATATTTCACTATGAATAGTACAACCAACATTTTTTCTTTGAACATCAATGGGCTTAGAGAGACTGGGAGGCAATGTATGATTTTTGGATGGCTGAAGAAACTGGAGGCAGATCTCTTCTTACTTCAGGATGTATGGTGTGAGAGGGAGGAAGAGGGACTGGAATGGACAAGAGAGTGGGGTGGGGAGGCAGTTTGGCAGGGTAAAGTGAGAATCCTGGTTAGGAAGGGGAAAGGGGACATTGCAGACACTGGACATTGGGGTAGTAGATTAGTGTAGGGGACATGGCAGAGGTCTGGATGGAACTCAATTGTAGTGGGATCTTGTTACTGCCCGGCTGAGAGGGGGACCCGAGTGGCATGGATTGGAGATCTGCAGGAGTCTGGGCTCTTGGTTGAGGCTGGGGTGGATTGTCTGGGGAGTGATTTTAATATGGTACAGGAGAGTAGACTGGACAGAACTGATGGGGGACAGGGTATGGCAGGAAGGAGTGGGGGATTGGAGGACAGGTAAGAGGTGGAATGACTCAGCTTACTGGTGGATGCCATGTGACTTCAGGAGGGGGATTGACATCTATATATGCACTGGGTGGGAGGACTGGGTACTAGGATAGATTGGGTACTGACTGCTGAGTGTTGGGGCTATACAGTTTGGGAGACAATGGAGGTCAAGTGGTGCCCTTGGTCAGATCACTGAGGTATTCGGGGAGGTGGGAGGTTTGGAGGGAGTGGAGAGGGGCCAGGACATTGGCAGCTGAACTCTTCGCTGTTAGATGAGATGGATCTGTGGAATGCATGAGTGGCAGAGGTATGATCAAAGGTGTTGTGGAATGTGGATTTTTGGAGAGAGCAGCAAACTGTTTATTGCTAATTCTTACGTGCTTTTATGCATCGCAATTAGTGATGTTTATATGATGACATAGTCAAGGAAGGCTGCGCCACCATATATTGAGTTGTAACCTACATATTTCAATACTCCTGCTCAATGAGATATGCAAAATTCCCAAACTGCAATACTAAGCTATAACCACTGCAAATCTTGCTGTAGTGTTCAGACCGCTATCTAGAAACCGAAAAACATTCGAATTGCCTGCTTAAAGCTCAAAAAATAGGTTGAAAAGTAGAGATGTGAACATTCGTAGATGAGCAATGTTGGTAGAAATCTGCAATGTAGCGATTAATGTTAAAGAAGCTTGCTGTCATTCTATTATCCTATCTCATCCTGAATTGTCCTTAATTACCAGCGTAGAGTGCTATAATACCCATTCCTTGTATGCATAAGTCAAACTTTGCCTTTGGAAGGGCTTTAGTCAATGAATCCGCTGTCATATATTCTGTTGGGGTGTATTCAAGGTGTATAGTGCCGTTTTCCATGCATTCACGTATGAAATGATGCTGTATGTCAATGTGTTTCGTTCTGATGTGATATATAGGGTTCTTCGCCAAAGCAATCATTGATTGGTTATCTTGCTGGAGTAGCGTAGAGTGCCATTGCTCGTATCCCAGCTCCTTTAACAGTTCTCGAAGCCAGATAGCCTCCTTTGTTGCCATTGACAACACTTGATATTCTGCTTGCGTAGAGGATGTTGCCACTGAAGGTTGCTTACACATTTGCCATGAAATGGCTCCATTGTTTACTTTAAAGATGTATCCAGTCATAGACCTTCTGTCATCTAAGTTGCCAGCCCAATCGGCGTCACAAGAACTGAATAGACATATAGTACTCCCACTTTGCCCATTATCACTACCCAAACTGAGCATATAGTCTGCGGTTCCTTTGATGTACCTGAAAATTCACTTGATTGCTGTCCAATGGCTATTGTCATAGCATGAAGAATACTGCACTGCTTTGTTTACCACAAAAGAGATATCAGGTCTCGTCCCTTGCATAAGATACATGAGGGATCCCACAGCTTGTCAATAGGGGATGTCATTTCCCTCAGGCGTAGTGTCAGACTTCTTTAGTTTCACAAATGTTTCCATAGGTGTCCCAACTGGTTTGCATTCACTCATCCCGAATCGCTCGAGAATATTTCGAATGTATGTGGCTTGCATTAGGTATATAGCATGCTCGCGCCTGTTACATGTAATCGATATTCCAAGGAGATAGGACACTTCACCTAAGTCTGTCATTTTGAATTCCTGGCATAGTGTAGCCTTTATGTTGTTGATTTCACTTGCCGTTCCGACTAAAATAATATCGTCAACTCAAATTCCCAGGTATACCATTCCTGAGGATGTATGTTGGGTATATATGTATGGATCGGCTTCACAACGCTTGAATCCATTGTCTAGGAGATATCCATCGATCTTTCGATTCCACAACCTTACCGCTTGCTTGATTCCATAGAGCCCTTTGTGTAATTTACATATGAGCTTGTTTCCGTCATTGTTGTATAGTTCGTATCCTTGTGGTTGTCGTACATATAACTCCGTGTCTATGTCACCATTCAAGAATGCTGTCTTTACGTCCATTTGGTGTATTTTGAAGTCATACTCAGCTCCGATTGCAAGAAGTATTCTAAGCGAAGTCAACTTAAATACTGGGAAAAATGTCTCGTCGTAGTCTATACCATAGCCTTGCGAGTATCCCTTTGCTACAAATCGAGCCTTATACCATTCTACGTTGCTGTTAGCCTTACGCTTGATCTTGTAGACCCACTTCGATTCTATAGCTTGTTGCTCTGCTGGAAGGCTTACTAGATCCCAAGTGTTGTTTTCGATGAGTGAACTGTACTCCTCATCCATAGCCTTTTCCCACTCCTTCTTATCATTTGAGTGAATGGCTTCATCGTAGTGTGCTGGCTCACCAGTCATTGCTATGTAAGCACATTCGCAGGTGTAGTTCACATGATGTTGTTTGCGATGAGATGACTTGGGTGAGTTCTAGTAATTTCCCAGATCCGCTTGGATTTCGTTATCCATCCCAGATTTGCACTTCTTCTTACCCTTTGGAAAGGTATCCTCTTCATCATCCTCATCCGTAATTTCCGTTATCCTTGGTTCTTGCAACTTCATTTCCATTTGAATGGGTTGCGTTTTTACTGGCGTAGGTCCCAAGGATGTCTTTGGCGTAGTCTTCGGTGACGTTCCGGGTGTAGATGTTGTTCCGCTAGCCTTTGCAGTTGGTGTAGATGACGCTGGCTGTACCATCGAATTCACCATCGGATTTGAGATAGGAATTTCTACATAGATTTCCTGCTTAGTCTTTTTGAACTATACGTCGCGTGAAATGATCATATGTTGTTTCTGCGGGTTCCAAAGTCTGTATCCCACTCCATCGTATCCAAGGAATATATGCTTATCTGCCTTAGGTTCAAACTTGCCTCGGTTGCCACCTTTGTCCAGAACGTATGCCTCGCTTCCGAATATGCATAAGTGTAAAATGTCAGGCTTGAATCCACTCCATAATTCCTCAGGGGTAAGATTGCTGTTGTTTCTGGATTGCTTGCCGGGATCCTTGCTTAGAGCTCGAGAGAAACAACGATTTCGAATATATGTCACCATATTCACTGCTTCTGCCCAAAAGGACTTTGGTAAGCTGGCCATATTTATCATCATTCTAGCCATTTCCACTACCGTTCAATTGAATCGTTCCACCATGCCGTTTTGCTGAGGTGTATAAGGGGCTGTCATAGAGTGCTATATACCGTTCTTCTTCAAGAAGTGTCTGAAACCTTTGTTGACATATTCTTTGCCGTTATCTGAGTGTAGGGTTCGTATTCTACATCCCGTCTTGTTCTCCATGGCTGCCTTGAATTCCCGGAATTTGTCGAATGTCTCATTTTTCCCCGCAATGAGATATATGTGGACTTTGCGTATATAATCATCAATGAATGTAATAAAATACTTCTTCCCGGAGTGTGATGCCGTTCGCATGGGGCCACAAATATCCATATGAATCAAATCGAGAATGCTGGCCACTTGCTTCATTCGTTCCTGAAAAGGTTGCCAGGAAGCCTTGTTTGCTGTGCATCCATTGCAAAAGAAATCTGGTGGCGTATAGTCCAGTAAACCATATATGGACTTGCTCCTTATCATCTGTTCCAGGCTTGTTTTACCGATATGTCCTAAGCATTCATGCATTATATGCTAGAAATCCTCTTCTGTCGTAGTTGCAGAATATGCGGATGTAGCACCACTCAGCATACTGTTGATTGCATATAGATTCCCCTTTTTCGATGCATACATTAACTCCTTATTGTTCTTCAGATTGATTACTGTTACACCGTTCGGGTGTATATTTACTCCTCTGTCCCTGCGAGCCATCATCCGGCCTATCAAGAAGAGGTTCTTGCCTATATCTGGAATGTATAGTACGTCCATGAAGGTGCCTGAAGGTTCATCAACGTTTCCATGTAGATGTATGCCTACGTTGCCTTTCCCTTGAGCGTAAATGACGTTATTGTCACCTAGCTTGATAGGTATGGGATGCTCGAACTTCTCGTACATAGAGAACCACTCCCAGTGAGCTGTCATATGCTGTGTTGTACCCGAATCCATGAGCCAGACCTCTTCGCTACATGCATAAGCACTGTTCGGCATATAGCTTACATTTGCGCTGGCACTGATGTTGATGTCACCATTTTTTGCTGTCTGAAAAGTGTTTTGTTGACCAGGATTTGTAGATGTCGAACTGGTGGAATTGTCAGTTGGTTTCGAATTTTCTCCTATTTCAATGGTTTCTGTATATGGATAGGTCACCACTTCTGCGAAGAATAGACCTCCGCCACTGCTGTTCTCATTGTTGGCATCCACCATGTTTGCCTGCCGTTGTCCTTGCTGTTGGTCACCTTTTTCCTTCTTCTTGCAGTTGCAGTCCTGCTCACGATGTCCATGCTTATTACAGTAAAAGTATTTACCATCGAATTTCTCGCGTTGCTGGCCTCGACCTTTGTTCGGCTTGCCTTTGCCTCGTCCACGTGCTCTACCATAGAATGCTTTCTTGTCGTATTCCTCATTGGCATTGTTGCTGCCTAGCCTTATTTCCTCGTTTAAAAGGCTTGTGATGACGTGCTTATAATCTGATAATCTGCCGGATTCCCTCATAGCAGCGACAACCACGTTGTATGCTTCGGGAAGGCCTCGTATAAGAGCCAGGACCTTGTCTTCATCCTTGATGGTGTCCACCAGCGTAGATGTAAGGGAATTCACTTGATTCGCCAGCTCGTCGACTCGATTGGCATAGTCCCAGATGCTCTCCTTGGACTTAATTCGAAGATTGAATAGTTACACCTTTAAGTGGAATCTGTTTGATGCGAATGCCTGTTGATGGTGATTGTGTAAAATCTCCCAGGCTTCATTCGCCATCGTAGCATTGATAACCAGCTTCATTTGCACATTCGAAAGGGTGAACGTAATCTCCCTTAGCACTTTGCGATCTTTCGCGGCGTCATATGTTGTTACTTGCACCTGTGGCTTCCAGTAGTCCTCCAAACTGTATTCTTCAAGGAGATTCTTCATATGATATGCCCATATGGCATAGTCCTTACCGTCAAAGACAGGAATCATCCTCTTTACTGTTGACATTGGTGCCACTGCCGGAATGTTCGTCATCATGGAAGTGAAACCCATTCCGGCTGTGTTTGTGTTACCAGGACTTGGTGGCACGCTGCTAGCACTGCTTGAACTAGTAGCCATTGTATAGCATAGTGTAGCATATGTGTAAGAGGGGTGTATAGCCGCTAACTGGGGCTCATAACCTGTTGTGGAATGTGGATTTTTGGAGAGAGCAGCAAACTGTTTATTGCTAATTCTTATGTGCTTTTATGCGTCGCAATTAGTGACATTTATATGATGACGTAGTCAAGGAAGGCTGCGCAACCATATATCGAGTTGTAACCTACATATTTCAATAAAAGGTTAATAATTAAAGGAGAGCTGGGATGAGGATTGGAGATAGGTGGTATAGACTGAAATCTGAAGCTCAGAGGTACTGGGGGGAAGTGGGGAAGGAGCGAGGTGCTTAGTGGAGGAGACAAGTCCAATGGGTATCTAGGAGATTAGAAAGGCTACTTCTGAATTGGGCTGGATTATTGGAGGAGGAGGAGGTATTGAACTGGAAGGCTAAGCAGGCTAAGTTGGAGGTAGTGGAACTGCAGGATTTGTTGAGAAAGGAGGAAGCAGTGCAGGTGCAGGCTATGGTGGCCAGACTATGGTGGCAAGGATTGGAAGAAGGAGAAAGGCCCACGAGGTTTTTGTCCCATCTCCTTCATACTAGGGGAGCAAGATACTGGTGGGAAGGAGTCCTTAATGATGAGGGAGAGATGGTATTAGGTGTATAGGGGATCCTTGGCCAGCTGAGCATCTGCTGGAGTAACCTCTGGAGTGAAGAGGAGGGAGGGGAGGTGGCGCAGGACATTGAGCAGTATCTGGAAGAGTGGTACCTGAATCCCACAGTAGGGTTGGGGGATCTTGGCCAACCGGTTTTGGGTGAGGAGATCCTTCGAGTTCTGGCATCAACAACCCTGGGAATGGCACCTGGGGAGGATGATTTGCCCTGGGACTTTTGGAAACATATGGCATTCATAGAGGAGGTTCTGGAGGAGATGTCGCTGATGTGTGATGCAGTCATCAGTACCGGGGAGTGGATTGGAGGGCAGTAGTTGGGGCTGGTATCCCTGCTGTACAAGGACAAAGGGCATAAGGAGGACTGGAAGAATTGGAGGCCAATTATGCTGTTGGATATAGACTGCAAGTTGGTCACCAAAATCCTGGTGGCGAGGCTATAGGGTGTGGCCCAACAGGTGCTAGGGAAGGAGCAGTGAGGCTTTGTGGGAGGCTGACTGATCCGAGATGGCACAGCCTGGGTTCATGGTGTCATTGAAGGCACTAGGGCTGTAGGGGTGGATGGCTGCTTGGTCTTTCTGGACCAGGAGAAGGCCTATGATAGGGTTCGGAGAGTATGGTTAGAGAAGGTACTGGAGCATGTTGGGGTACTGGTGGGTATGTATAGGTCACTTATAAGACTACTGGAAGGGAGTAGGGCTGCGATTCTGGTGAATAGTCACAGGGGGGCTTCTTTCCCCTTGGGGAGGGGGGTGCTCCAGGGGGATCCTCTATCACCTATCCTTTACACCTTCACCCTGGAGCTGTTGTTGGATTAGATCCGGTGCAGAGTTGGTGGACTGAATATCTTAGGAGTCAATTGGAAGGTGGGGGCCTTTGCCAATGATATGGTGGTTGGGTTGGGCTCAGTGGCAGATGTGGCTATGCTCAAGAAGATAGTTGAGTGGTATGAGAGATACTCTGGGGCAAAACTCAACTGGCACAAGTGTGAGACAATGGTCCTTGGAGAAGGAGTCATAGGGGGGGACATCATTGGAACAATTGTCCCGGCTGGGGGAGTGGTATGGTACTTGGGTATCTATTTCTCAGTGTATGGCTCTTTACTTCCCAAGGAGTGGTGGGAGTGCAAGCTGGTAGAATGGAAGAAAGTACTGATGAGTTGGGGTGAAAGACAGGTATCGCTGACAGAAAGGGTAACTGTGCTGAATGTGTATTGGATGCCGAAGCTTTGGTATCTGGGCTACCATTTGGACTTCCCTAAGTGGGTGGTTAAAAGGCTGCTCAAGATGGCCCACTCTTGGCTCTGGGCTGAATACCAGAGCCAGATTGGATGGGAGATACTAGCACTTTCTGTGGATCATGGAGGACTGGGCCTGGTGGACTTTCCCAAGAGGCTACTCTGCTTGAGGGCATGGTGGATGAAGAGGGTCAGTGAGTTGAGAGGAGGAGAATGGGTGCTCCTTATACAGCATTTGTGGGAGGCAAGGGTGTTGCCACAGGGTGGCTCAGGTGATCTACTGTCCTTGGTGGCCTTGGATGATAGCCAGAGGATACAATACAAAGGATTCTGGTGAGGAGTGGTGGATGGGGCCCACCATATTAGGATCTGTTGGCGAGGTACTGAAGGGGATGAGGACTGGGGTCTGGAGATGTGGAGGTGGGACAGGCTCCTGTTGGGAGGGAATCTGGTTGAGAACTTCTGCTTAGAGGAAGATATGGAGTGCCTTAGGGGTCTGGGGCAGGATCTTTGGCCAGCAGCCTGGCAAGGGGCTGGGATCAGGGAGAGATGAGACTGGGCAGGTATCTGGTCTTGGATCAAGGTTGTGTCAAGGTGGCTCCCACCAAAACTCTGGGTAGCATAGTAGAGGCTATTGTATCGAAATGTGATGCTAAACTTTAGGACTGGGCATCTGATGGACAGTGGGGTCTTCAATTGTGAGGAGTGTCATAATGTAGGGCAGGAGGGAGGGGTGGTGCAGACTCCTGAACATTGGCTGGGGGAGTGTGAGAGTATGGAGAATTTTTGGAGGGTAGTTGAGGAGAGGTTGGGAGTGTTGGCACCAGACCCTGAGGTGGGTGGGCAGTGGGCAGCACTGCAGATGAGGCTGGTGGGGGGGTGGGGAATGAGTGGCTGACAGTTGGGTGAGCTGTCGCAATATGAGTGGGGCTCATGGAACACTGGTGGAGCATCTTTGAGGAGGGCCCCTGGAGGCCGGTGAGACTGAGAGTAGAGAGGTGGGAGGAGCTGATGCTCGAGCTCTTCAAGGCATGGTAGATTGGTTGGGGCCCCAAGGGGGGGAGACATAAAGGACTAGTGAGGAGAATTGTAGAGAAGAGTGGGGGTAGAGTTGCGGTGAAGGTGGATGGGGTGTCATTTGTAGAAACTAGGGAGGGGGGGGGTCCCTATGGGATAGGTTAAAGGTTTAGGCTGTGTCAATATTATTATAGACATTGGTAATAAAGGGAGTCCAAGTGACTATAAAAAAAAAAAAAAAAAAAAAAAAAATTCTGGGTGGTGACTTTAATATGGTGTGGGATCCACAGCTAGATAGAACTAATGGAGAGAGGAGTGCAGGTGGGAGGAGTGGTGGTCTGGATAAGTGGGAGGAGGCAGAGAACCTTAGCTTCTTAGAGGATATGGGTAGAATGTGTTGGGGCAACAGGAGGGTCTATATGTACTGGGTGAATGGGCTGGGTATGAGAATTGATTGGATTCTGATGGCTGAATGTTGGGGAGTTGAAGTTTGGAGGACTCTAGAGATAGAGTGGTGCCCATGGTCTGATCATAAGGAGCTGTTGGGGCAGGGACAGTTTGGGGGGAGTGGAGATGGATCTGGACATTGGTACCTTAACTCCTCTCTGCTGGCTGAGAAGGGGCCATGGAACCCATGGATGGAGGAGATCCAGAAGAAGATCACTCACTGGAGACATGAGGGTTCACCTGTGGGTGATCATTGGATGAGGTTGAAGGAGGCTGTGAGGGTATATTGGAGAGGAGCTGGTAAGGAGGCTGGGAGGCAGAGAAGAAAGTAAGTGAGGTGTACTTTGAACAGGCTGATTAGATTGCAGATAGAATGGGCTGATTTGCTTTCTTCAGAAGGGGTGGAGGATTGGAGATTAGAGAGGGCAAAATTGGAGGTAGTGGAGTTGCAACAGATATTGAGAGAAGAGGAGAAAATTCGTTTGAAAGGCATGGTTGCCAGACTACAGTAGCAGAGGCATGAGGAGGGTGAGCAGCCTACTAGGTACTTGTCTAGACTTCTTTAAACTAGGAGGGTGTAACATTGTTGGAACAGGGTCTTGGATACTAAGGGGGAAATAGTGTATGGCATGCAATAGATTTTGGGGGTACTGAAGGAGAGATGGAGGGGTCTGTAGAGTGAGGAGGAAGGGGGAGCAGATGAAGGGGCAATTGGTGACATACTGGAGGAGTGGGATCTGCCATGAGTAGAGAGACTTGGTGACTTGATTGCACTAGTCCAAGAGGAGGAGATCCAGAGAGTCCTTGTGGCAACCAAGCTTGGGACTACACCAGGGGAAGATGGGTTGCCTTGGGACTTCTGGAAGAAGATGGCAAAGGTCCCTGGAGTATTGGGAGAGATGGCTGCTCTCTGTGACCATGTTCTTCTGAATGGAAAGTGGGTTGGCAAGCAGGACTTAGGGCTGGTGGCCTTGTTGTATAAAGACAAGGAGAGGAGGGAGGATTGGAAGAACTGGAAGCCAATCATGCTTCTGGATATGGACAGGAAGATGGTGACCAAGGTGATTGTTGCAAGACTACAGAAGGTTGCCCAACAGGTACTGGGGGAGGAGCAGCGGGGCTTTGTTGGAGGCAGGCTTATCAGAGATGGGACTGCCTGAGTTCTTAGCATTATTGAAGGAGTGAGAACTTGTGTATTGGATGGGAGACTGGTCTTTTTGGACTAGGAGAAGGCCTATGACCATATTCAGCAGGTGTGGCTAGGCAAGGTACTGGATAGAATTGGTGTTTCCCCACAATTTTGAGCATCTATATTGAATCTGTTGGAGGAGAGTAGGGCAGTACTGATGTGTAATGGTCACCAGGGTCTGGCATTCCCCTTGGGGAGAGGAGTTCCTCAGGGAGACCCATTGCCTCCTATCCTCTATGCCCTTTTATTGGAACCTTTGATGGATAGAATACAGCAAAAGGTGGTAGGGCTCTCAGTGTATAGTGTGGTGTGGAAGGTTGGGGCCTTTGCAGATGATATAATAGTTAGTCTTAGCTCAGTGGTAGATGTGGAGGTACTTCAAGAGATAGTGGATTGGTACAAGGTACACTCTGGGGCAAAGCTAAACTGGCATAAGTATGAGACAATAGTGCTGGGGAATGGTCTAGTGAGAGGGGACATCATTGGAACAATTATCCCTACAGAAGAGGTGGTGAGGTATCTGGACATCTTTCTCTTAGTATATGGTTCTGTCTTGCCATGAGTGTGGTGAAAGAGGAGGGTGGCCATTTGGGGGGAGGCTCTGAGGGGTTGGGGAGGTCGCCACATCTCCCTAGCAGACCAGGTATTGATCCTGAATGTCTACTGGTTCCCCAAGCTATGGTATGTTGCTTATCATTTGGACTTTCCAGCTTGGGTGGTAAAAAGACTGATGAAACTGGCTAGGGATTGGATTTGGGCAGAGAGGTGGTCTCAGATTGGTTGGGATACTCTGGCAATACTGGTGACTCAGAGAGGGCTAGAACTAGTAGATCTTCCTAAGCAGCTGCATTGTCTGCAAGCTTGGTGGTTGAAAAGAACAGTAGAATTGCGGGGAGGGGGCTGGGTACCTCTGATGCAGAAGATATGGGAGAAGAGATTCTCCCCATGAGGATCCTCAGGTGATTTGCTATCTCTGGTGGGTCTGGATAGAAGCCAACAGCTATGGTATAAGAGCTTCTGGTGGGGAGTGGTGGATGGGGCACACTGGATAGGCCTGCACTGGTAAAGCAATGAGGGAGAGATGCTATAGGGCCCAGCTATGTGGCAGTGAGACCAACTGCTTCTGGGGGGTATTCTACTTACTGAGTTTGATATTGGTGATGGGGTGGAATATCAGTGGGGTCTTGGACAGGATCTGTGGCCAAGTAACTGGTAGGCAGTGGGGATTGGTGAGGAGTGGAACTGGTGAGGAGTCTGGTCATAAAGTACTGAGGTGCAGAGGTGGCTTTCCCCAAAGTTCTGAGTGGTATGGTGGAGGATGTTATGGAGGAATATCATATTGGGGGTTTTGTATAGATGCTGGAACATTGGCTGGGAGAGTGTGAGATTCTGGGGGACTTTTGGTTAATAGTCAGGGCTTGGTTGGGTGTGGTGAGGAGGCCGGATGGAGAGAGAGGGCAGTGGGAGGATCTGAAATCTAGGTTAGTGGGTGGTATGGGCAATAGATGGCTCACTGTAGGATGGGTTTTAGCTATATGGGTAGGGCTGGCTGGATATTGGCTCTTTGTTTTTGAGGAGAGATGACAGTTGGGTATACAAGAGAAGTTGTTGAGATGGGAGGGATTGATGGGAGATCTGTTGACCAGGTGGTGGGTTGGTTAGAGGCCCTAGGGTAGGCAACATTATCAGTTGGTGGAAGAGATCTGTGGACAGAGTGGTGGGTAGGTAGCAATGGTGAATGACAAAGTGGTCTTTCAT
>RBNI01002413.1:0-18598 GCA_003990745.1 Jimgerdemannia flammicorona | reverse complement strand
TTTTTTTATTAAAATAATCTATATACTATAATATAGTAGATACTTAACCTTAGAAGTATGTCAGATTTCTGTATCTTGAAAACTTGATCTTCTTTGACTCTGCAGAGTCCTTAAGATATAGGAGTGGATAAGTTCAAAGTATATCTGCCTGCAGGCTTATTAGTTCCTTTACTTTCTCTTTACTTAAACTATTTTGATCTAAGATTTATTCACTCTAAGATACTAAATTATTTATACAAGTTTGCTAGCTATAAAGTGGCTAAGTTATGACTATATTTCTTTCAAGTCATTTTCTACAAGTATAGATCCTCTATATCTGTAGAATTTTTATATTTGTGAAATATGTATGACTGCTATTTATATGACTATGCTATATTAGAAATTGGATTTAAATATTATAATTAAATATCTAATTCTTCTGATTCATATTACTAATTCAGATTAGCTATCATAACTTTCTCCTAAATAGGTGATTTATCTCTAAAATATCCTATTTACTTAAACTCTCAAGTCTCCACAATCTATATCTCCTTGTACTTTGCAATCTATATTATTACATTCTCCTAGTAATATCTTTTAACTTGTGCAAAGTCTCCTGGAACTATTTTTTGAAGGTGAGCTAAGGCTGGCTTATTCTTTTTGAATAACTTATACACTTGTTTAGCAATAGTGATTTGAGTATAAGTTGGCACTCTCTAATCCAGTCTTCTTTTGCTATCTCTGGCCACAAGTTTAATAGCTATCCTAACTTAAAGTATTCTTGAAGCTCTGTCTGATTCTGGTATACCTTAAAGTGTGAAATTCATAACAAATACATCTGTATTATACTTTGGATATTGTTAAAGAATTTCTCTATTATGTGTGGCTTAGTAGTATACTATTGTCTTTCTATAGCTCATTGTATAGCATTAGTGATCTTGAGAGCTGTTATTATGCTTTATTGATTAGCCATGATACTTCTTGAGTCAGTTTCAATGAATAGTAGTAGGGATGATTGTATCTAAGAGTTTCTGTAGCCAAAAGGTGGTCTCTTTTATATCTTGTATAAGATAAGATCTTTTCCACTTAGGCTCTAGTTTTTGTGACCATAAAGCTTCTACTATATTTTGATATACTAGAACCTTATGTATCTCCTATCTTGATAATCTCTAGGGACTTGTGAATATTTTCTACATTATTGTGCTATAGTGCCTGTGTCTTGGTTATATAATCCTCAGTCTTCTTTATAATTTGATATAGTCTCTATATTTCTCTATCTACATATTTCCATATAGTATCTCTATTGAATAATAGGGTTTCTTGAGAACTTTCTTCTCCAAACAATATTTCCCAAGGGGTGAAATGAGTACTTTATGATTAAATATCCCAGAGAGCAGATAGTACTATTAGCAGATAGTGATCCCAGTTTTTATAGTTATCACAGATCTTGACAATAAAATTCTTGAGGGTTTTGTTAGTTCTTTCTGCTTATTCATTTCCTTGAGGATAGTATGCTGTAGTCTGAATATACTGGATCTTGTACTTTTTATAAAGAACCTCAAAGAACTGGTTCACAAATTCTATTCCTTTGTCTGTAGTTACTTATGTTGGGGTCTTGAACCAGCAGATGATTTCTTTGTGAAAGAAATTAGCAATTGACTGTGCATTGGCTTCTTTGAGAGATCCTGCCTCTATCTATTTTATAAAAAGATCTATGATAATAATGATATATCAGTTGCTAGTCAAAGTTAAGAGTAGAGAGCCAATTATATCTATTGCAATGGGGTAAATGGTACTGGTTCTATGTGTGCTAATTCTGGGGCTTGATTTTGCTGGTCTTATTTCTGTTTCTAGCATTTGTTATAGGTCTAGACAAATTATCTGATATCTTCCTCCATTTCTGGCCACCATATTGTTCTTCTAGCTTTATCATATATATTTGTTCCTCCTAGATAGCTAAGTTTATATACTGATTTCATTGCTTACTCCTTTTTATATTCTGGTATAACTAGTAGCTTTTCTTTCTTCAATATTTCTCTATTAGTTTTGAATTGTTTCCATATTCTGTTGATGATTATTTGTGTCCATTCTTCTAGATGTTGGGGTATCTTTCACTGTCTCAGGTAGGTGATAATTCCATAGTAAAGCTCCTTATTCATAATTGATTTGCTTGTTAGAGGTCTTTTGGAGTGTCTGTGAGAGGGTATCTATATTGACATTGGTTCTTCCTGTTGGCAGTGTATGATAGTTATGTTATATACTTACAACTTCATGATCTATCTGGCATAGATTTCTTTGGGTTGCTCTGTGGTCAATAGCTACATAAGAGCTGAGTAGTCTGTCTGAATGGTAAAGTATCTTCCAGTAAGATAGTAGTAGAACTTCTCTATAGCTCAGATGACTACAAGATATTCCAACTTATAGGATTTATATTCTTTTTCAGCTCCTTAGGTTCCTTGGCTTAGGTATGTAATAATATACTCTACTTTGTCTTTATTTTGAGCTAGGGCTGCTCTTAGTTCTTGGGTGCTTATATTTGTCTGCAGGATGAATTCTTGAGTCCAATCAGATCTTCTGAGGATGGGTATCTGAGTCAGTCTGACCTTAAGCTCATTAAATACTTTTTGTTGTCTATCAGTCTATTGGAACTTAGTATCCTTCTTATTAAGTTCATAGATTGGGTCTGCAATATTAGAGAATCCTCTGATAAATCTTTGGTAGTAGGAGGCAAGTCCCATGAAGACTTGGGCTTCAGTAACTGTGGTAGGCCTTGGGTATACTGCTACTACTTGAATCTTAAGGGGGTCTATGTGGGTTCTATCTTGATTGATAATATGACTGAGATAGATGATCTCAATTTCTGCAAACTTGCACTTCTTGGGCTTAATGTAAAGATCATACTGTCTCAGCTTCTCTATCATCTGCCAGATATGCTACAGATATTCTTTAGCTATCTTGCTGTAGATGATAACATTATCAATATAAACCATCATCTATCTTTCTATATTATAGTAGAAGATTTTGTTCATCATTCCCTAGAAGCTCACAGGGGTATTATACATTTCAAATAGTATTTGCAGGTAGACATAAGTTCTATCTGGAGTGATAAAGGCTGATTTTTCACTTACTGCTTCAGTGAGGCTGATTTGGTAGAATCCTGAATATAAGTCTAAGATACTGTAGTATTGTACTTCATCTCTCAAGATTACAAGGATGTCACTGATGAGGGGTAGTAGTTGGCAATCCTTCTTAGTAATTAAGTTGAGCTTCTTGTAATCCATACAGAGTCTTAGAGTGAATTCTCCTAGCTTGTTTTCTTTTTTTTGAGACTAATACAACTGGTGAAGCCCAGGGGCTACTGGTTTCTTTAATGATATTAGCTTCTTTCATCTGCTTGATTTCTTCTCTGAGCTATTTGTGGGAGACTAGTGGTATTGGTCTTACTTTTTGGTAGATTGGTTCAGTATCTCTTGTATTTATATCATAATAGTAGTATGGGGTTTTTCCTTTGATATCCTTGAAATTCATAGCTAGAATATTCTCAAATTTATAGAGTATCTTCTTGAGCTCTGTCTTGAGTGGGAATTTATTTCCAATAGTATAGCTGTGCTTGTTCATAGTTTCCTTCTTCTTATGCTGTAGCTCAGTAATCTTGGTACTAGTAAATACTTCTCTTCCTATGAATCTGAATCTTTTTCTTCCTCTTTCTATTTTCTCCAACTTCTTGACTTTCATAATTCTCAGCTGAAGAACTGGGAAGATCAATATTTGTACTAGTCAGTCCTTCTTTTTGATTGAAAATAGAATTATAAGATTGTGGTTTCTAGCAATAAGTAGTATTTCTTCAATATAATCTGAATTGATGACTTCTTCTTCAATAGTAATTTTACTCTTAGCCAGACTGCTTCTTATCTTGAGGATTCTAACATAGTTCTTTGAAATGGTCATTTCCAGGTCAGTTGCAAGTAGAGTGATTGTCTGGGGCTCTAATATAGTTTCTTCTACTGTGGCAATATCCATTCTGGTTATATTTTCTGACTTATATTCTGGTAGGACTGCATCAGGGTGGGTCCTCTGAATCCTGACCTTAATTTCTTCTTCATCATCACTTTCTTCTAGGAGAGCTGGTGGTTTATCATCCTCTTTCTTCTCCTCTTCTTTTATCTGTTTTTTGAGAGCCTTCTGTCTTCTTTCCTGGTAGATCTTTCTGATGCTAATGCTATATTAGTAGTAGTCATTGATGTGCTCACTACAGTACATCTTGATTCTATAGAGGCATACTCCTTATAGTGTATATCCTTCTGTGATCTTACACTAGTCTTCTTCACTGATCTATCTAATTTTCTTTTTCTGAGTAGTCACCATATAGGCTTCTTCTTGCTCACTTTCTTCTTCCTCTATCTCAGACAGCACTTCCTTGTTGATATTAATGGGAATTCACATCTTCTGACCTTGTTAGATAATCTGCATCTTCTATATATTCAGATCAATCACTACTTTGGCTTTATGAAGTCATTGAATGTTAATGAGGATGTCATAGTTAGTTGTATTGGTCACAATTATATCTACTAGAATGGTTGCTTCTCCAAACTTGATGGGAATATCTTGGATCTTTCCTAGAGGTGTGGCTCTTGTACTATCTGCTGTGATAAATACCAATTTTGTTACTTCTTTAACTTCCCAACCCAGGTAGTCTGCTGCTTTCTTACTGAGAAGACATCTCCCTGCTCCTATATCAATAATGGCTTTGAAGATTCTGTCTTCAATCTGACAGATTGCATAGGCAGAGGTCTTGCAGTTGTCTTCACTCTCTTCTTCTAAGTCTTCTTGAATATTGTTAGTCTCAGTTATCTTCTAACCTTGCTCCTTGGTTATTTTTTTTTTTTTTTTTTTTTTAACAGACTCAAGTCCCGCGGATTTTTATTGGAAGGGAACCTAGACTATATAGGCCAAAACCCTCCTCCACCAACCACCAAGCACTGCCCCCCCATTAACCTAGGCTAGCTATTGTCTAGCAGCTTGACCATGCCAGGCGCAGCAGGGCCTATGTTGGCCCGCACCTCATTCTGCACACCATGCTCTCCCTACCACCAGGGGAAACCCAACTATATGCCAACGACCAAAAGCACATGCCCGAGAACCCAACGTATGTACAAGGCCACGCCTGAGCCGAATAGAATAGCCCCTGCCACCCCAAAGAGAATGACAGGCAAAGAAAAAACCCTCATCAAAGCACAACACAGTGGGTAGGGCCTGGTTCTCCCAGTTGAGGTGAGTAAAGGACTTATATGTGAGGCAGGAGAAAACCCCCAATACCCCACTACTCAAGCCTGTGGGCCTCGATCATGTTGCCGTGTTAGCTCCCGGTTCCAGTTGAGTGCAGCCAAGACACCTGAAATGGGTAGCCTCAGGCCCCCCGACCCCCCCTGATGACTGGGGCCTCACCCCGCTACCCGCCAAAAGAAGCCGAGAGTGTCACCTACCACCTAACTGCACCGCACCAATCAAAAGGCCCCACTGAAGCAGCACCTGCCCCAGCCCCAATGACCGCCCCCAGCCTGGTACCCTACTGGTTCACCATTATCACCCTTCCTCCTATCTGTGACGGCCATCTCCCCTTCCATCCCGACATCACCTGAAAAGCAGTCACCTATGCCAGAACCATGCTCGCTGGGAAGCTCGCCAAAGCCAGAGGGCCCCACCACAGGCACTGAGGACCTGCAGGTAACCTATACTGAGCACTTGATGCCCAAGGTTGGCCGACTCCCTACGTAGCCCGAGACACACCGAGACAGCACCTTGTTGGCAACAGCAAAAGGAAGAAGGCGCCACACCAAAATGGATGCACTCCAGATGTAGCCGAAGGCACCAGAAACCACGAAAAAGTGGAGAAGACACCAATCTGACACCGATAAAGGGGCAACTCATCACCATTGCCCTCCTCCCACCATGCCCATGCAGGTACAGCAAACCAACCCAAGGTAGAGGGGGTAATAATAGGGGAAAGGGGACTTGGAAGGTTGCCTACCAAACCTTGTGACCGGTAAGGTAGCAGAGAAAGGAGCTGGCCGAAACCAATCTCAAGTTATCCACATAATAGATATTACTACTAGAAATTACCTCAGTTTATAGAAAATATCATTTCTTAGAGGTTCAAACCCCCAGCTGCAACATTGAGAGCCCTTGCTCTAGACAAGAATGGCCAGTCCTCACAAATGTACCAGCAGACCAAAAAAAAAGAGAACCAAGATCTGTTATTCTTATACAACCACCGCCACCAAGGACAGCCTTAATCTTGCAACAGATAGAAGTGACAACATCTTGAAACTGATGATGTCAGAAGTCAGAAAACTGTTCAGACTTTGCCAGTGATGATGTTATCAATAGTAATATCATTGAAGACTACCCAGACAGTGTCTAAACCTATAAATAGCCTAGTAGTTATAGTATAGTTAGATTAGCCTTATATGATGTAACTGTGAACTGACTCATCAGTCAGATGATCTCTTGACATATCAGATCACACTTGTACTACATGACTGTATTCTGACTCAGCAAGGCACTTAGTGCTACATCTATATTTAGTATAGTCCAGATAGCCTCTCACTAGTATAAATACCCCCTCCCTCAGACCTCAGAATCTCAGACTTGACTTGAACAGACTCGAACATAAGAACACTCCTGAACACTTCCCCACAATATCTCTTTACATAATTACTTCTAGTATAGCAATATTATGAATAGCAAATAAATCTATTTAATAACCCACAAACCACTCTTAAGTAAATCTGCTCCCCATTAGGTCCCACTCCTAACCCCATTACGAAATTTCCTAATTGGGTATTGTCTATAGCAATACACCAATTAAACTAAGCTGGTCTTAGTTTCTTGAACTTCCTGAAATATGGAAAATCCTGAACATCCAGAACTAGTCCAAAAAAGGACTTTGGTTGAGACATCAACCTGATCTTGAAATCAATAAGTATAGAGGACATACTCTATACGAAATTGATCTTGACCTTAAGAAAACAGTCTTCTAGAATATCCAGAACTTCCAGAAAACTCTTTCAGAACTATGTAACAGTTACTCTAAAAAGTAACTCTCTTACAAATGGTGACCTCTTCAGCTCTACAGGGCTTCTCTTCAGATTCCAACCCTCTGCTCTCACCAAAGTCTAGATAGTACTAACCCATATACTGACAAATAAATACCCAAGTACCATACTATCTTGTCAGTAGGGACAATTGTTCTGATGATGTCTCCTCCTACCAGACCATTGCTCAACATCATTGTTTCACACTTATACCAATTGAGTTTAGCTTCAGAGTTTTTCTCATATTACTCCACTGTCTTCTTAAGCTCCTCAATATCTGCAATAGATCCCAGGCTGATCACTATGTCATCTGTAAAGGTCCCAACTTTCCACCCAATTCCAAAGATGGAGAGCCCCACTATCTTCTGTCTGATTTGATCCATTAGGGGCTCCAGGGAAAGAGTATATAGAATGGGAGACAGGGGGTCTCCCTGGGACACTCCCCTACCTAGGGGAAATGATACCCCTCTATGTTCATTATATATAAGCACAGCCCTACTCCTTTCTAGTAGGCTGATCATTGCTGACTGGAATTGTTGTGGTATTCTAGTCTTATCTAATACTTTCACCAGCCAGACTTACTGCACCCAGTCATAAGCCTTCTCTTGGTCCAAAAAGACTAATTGCCCATCTAGTCCACAGGCTTATGTCCCTTCAATAACTCTATATACCTAAGCTGTATCATCCCTAATGAGCCAGCCTCCTACAAAGCCCCTCTGCTCAATATCCAGGACTTGCTGGGCCACCTTCTATAGCCTTATAACCATCACCTTAGTTATCAACTTTCTGTCCATATCCAGTAGCATAATCAGCCACCAGTTCTTCCAGTTCTCTCACCTTCTTTTGTTCTTATAAAGCAGTATTACCAGCCCCAGATCCTGTTCCCCCACCCATCTCTCTGTCTGTAATATAAAGTCACACAATGCCATCATCTCATTTAGAACTCCCGGGACTCCTACCATCTTCTTCCAGAAGTCCCAGAGCAGATCATCCTCTCCAGGTGCCATATCTGGGGTTGTCATGGCAAGAACCTGGTGGATCTCTTCCTCTTATACTGGCAACACTAAGTCACCCAGCCCATCTACTCAAAGAGAGAGCCAATCTTCCAATGTCTGGTCAATAGCAGCAGTATCTGCCCCACCCTCCTCCTCACTCTACAATTCACTCCATTGCTCCTTTAGTGAACCAATAATGTCTTGTATACTATGCACCAGTATACCATCAGAGTCAACCACCCCCTCCCACCTTTGCTATACCCTTCTCACCTAAAGGGCCCTTGTGAGATACTTAGAGGGCCTCTCCCCTTCCTCCAATCTCTGTCAATGAAGCTATACTGCCAAGCTCTGCACTCTTGCCTCCTCCTCATCCCTCAGTACTTGTTGTAATTCTCCAACCTCCATTTTCACCCTTATCAATCTCTAATCCTCTCTCCTCTCCATCATTATTACTAGCTCTACCCAATCCTTCAAGAGTCTGGTCAGCCTAACAGAAGTCCATCTCACCCATTATCTCCTCTGCTTCTCAGCCTCTCTGCCAGCCTCACTCCAGTAAACCCTGGCCATCACTTTCATCCTCATCTACCAAACACCAACTGAGGTACCTTTCTGTCTCCAGCTCTTCACTCTCAGTTGAATTTCTTCTGCCCAAGCATTCTACCAGATCTTATTATCTAATAATGAGGAATTAAGGCACTAATGTCTAGGCCCACTTCCACTCCCCCCAAAATATCCCTGTTCTAATAGCCCTCAATGATCTGACCAAGGACACCATTCCACTTCTAGTGACTTCCAAACATCCAATCCCCAGCAGCTGGCTATCAACATCCAGTCAATCCTCATCCCCAGACCCCCTGCCCAGTACATGTATACCCTTCTATCCCCCCAATACTCCCTACTAGCATCTACCAGCACACTTAACCTTTCCATATCCTCCCATACTGCTAACCCTCCACTCCTACTCTCAGCTCTCCTTCTACTATCTATTCTATCTACTAATACATCCCAGACCATATTGAAGTCTCCACCAAGTATATCCACCCCAGTCTCTTTAAGGACCCCACTCTCCTGAAGACTCTTTATCCAATCCACATGCTCACTCTGTATAGTAGGGCAGTAACAGAAGCTCATGGTGATCAGCTCCCAATCTATATATATCTACTCTCTCCAGACCAATCTATCCTCCCAGCTCCTCATCTCCTATATCTCTCCTTGGCCCTTTTGGACCAGAATCCCAACCTTGTTCTTCCAAACTGCCTCATCTCTCTATTCCTTTGTCCATTCCAGTCTATCCAAATCATCCTCACATCTGACATCTTGTAAGAGGAAGAGATTGGCCTCTAATCCTTTCAGTCAAGTAAAAATGTTCCTATATCAAGAAGTGTTCTATAACCCATTCACATTCAAAGAGAAAATATTAGTTATACTATTCATAATAAAATACAGTATATTATCCAGTCTATCCCTACTGCTTCATATTCATCTCTTCCTGCACTATGTCCAGATTATATTTTGCAGTTACCTTCTCCTCTTCAGCCCTCTGAGCCTCCAGTCCAACCAATAGCTCATTCATCTCTCCATCTGCCTTCTTGTAAGAGGGTTGCTTTTTAGAGTAACTGTTACATAGTTCTGAAAGAGTTTTTTAGAAGTTCTGGATATTCTGGAAGACCATTTTCTTATGATCAAGATCAATTTCATATGGAGTACATCCTCTATGCTTATTGATTTCAAGATCGAGTTGACGTTTCAACCAAAGTCCTTTTTTGGACTAGTTCTGAATGTTTAGGATTTTTCATATTTCAGGAAGTTCAAAAAACTAAGACTAGCTTAGTTGAATCAGCATATCACTGTAGACAATACCTAATTAGGGAATTTCGTGATAGGGTTAGGAGTGGGACCTAACAGGGAGCAGATTTTACTTAAGAGTAGTTTGTGGGTTATTAAATAGGTTTATTCGCTATTCATAATATTGCTATACTAGGAGTAGTTGTATAAAGGGATTTTGTGGAGAAGTATTCAGGAATGTTCTTATATGTTTTTGTCTGAGATTCTGAGGTCTGGGGGAGGGGGTATTTATACTAGTGAGGGGCTATCTGAGTTATGCTGAATATGGATATAGCACTTAGTACCTTGCTGAGTCGGAATATAGTTATATAGTACAAGTGTGATCTGATATATCAAGAGATCATCTGACTGATGAGTCAGTTCACAGTCATATTGTATAAGGCTAATCTAACTATACTATAACTGCTAAGCTATTTATAGGTTTAGACACTGTCTGGGTAGTCTTCGATGACATCACCATCAATAACATCATCTCTGATAAAGTAGTCATCTAGGAAGAATAATTTATGGATTACTTCTTCTTATTTGCTGAGGTAATAATACATTGGAACTTCGTCACCATCTCACAGGATAGCATTGTCTGTCTCATATGCTAGATAAGGTGTTGGTGGGCAAAGGAGAGGTACATTGTCTTCACTTTTATCAGAATCGCTATCTGTATACCTTCTATAGGTTATAGCACTATGAGTCACAGGATTGTAGTAAGCTGGCAGCTATAGTTCATGATGCTTATACTCGGGTGATGGAGTGGTTGATTCAATCTCAAGGGTTGTCTGGAGGTACAGATTGTGTTCTCCAGTCTCTTCATTATAGTTGAAGTAATTGGGGGTGAATACAGGTTGGTATTCGTACTAGTGATCATTGTCCCAATAAGTCTTATATGTGGTTATGAACTATTGTAAGTTTATTGGCAAGGTTAGTGATGTGATCAGAGTTGGTAGAGATTCTTGGCTCAAGGTCATATCAGCATCAGAGGGATCATTATCTTCTGCTTCATCTTCATCGAAGTGGATTATATTGTAGATGTCCTTCATGGCATACCCGACTTGAGGCATTTGCAGGATATGGTCATTTAGGTGTGGGAAAGTTCTGTCAGTGGTTTCAACATACTTGAGATACTTGTGATTGAGTTCTTGTATCATGTTGTTGATTTGGCTGTAGGATAGGGTAGCAACTATTTTGCTGGTAGTAACTCAGAGGTAGGGAATAAATGTACTGTACTTATAGAGGAGTTCTCAGTGTTTGCAGGTAATGAGTTTCTGGTGTTGAGACATCTGGGTAATATCTGTATTATGGCAGTATTTGACCATGTCTTCTAGGAGACAGCCAATCTGATAGTAGCTTGAGATTTGTCTGATTTGGTAGGCTTCGTTAAGTATGTTCAGAGCATTTCATCAGGCTTCCACAAAGTAGAGAGGTGCTAGACTATGGATATTCATGAGGGGCAGAGGGGGTGTAGCTCGGTTGACAATGGCATTCTAAATGTCAGTATGGATGTAGTTGTAGATCTCAGTGATCATGTTTGTATATATTCAGAAGTTGTAGTTGTTGTTTATTTTGGTTCTCTGTTTCAATACATCTTGGTGCTTGGTATATATACATTTGGCCCTAATTAGTAAGATTTCATTTATATGAATCTTGTGTTCTGTGACTTCATATTGACTCAGCTTTGTGCACAGTTTGACTCAGCTTCATGATCTTGCAGATAATTTCCAGATTTGTTCGGAGGTCACAGGTGATTTCAGTGGCTTGTTCAGAGGGTGATGTGTGATTTCGGTGGCTTGGAGATTGTGTGCTTACACTTCTCCTCAAACTCCTCTTAGTACTCTAGGCAGGCCTCCTATCAGAGCTGCAATCTATGATACTTATCTCAGTAGTATTTAGTCCTCTCACCCATACCTTCTGCTAGCTCTGCCTTCTGCTCTTTATCCATCTCATACTCTTCCTCCTTTAGATATACCACAAGGATTTCTGTCTTCAATACCTACTTCATGCCATCTCCTTGCAAAATCCACACCCAATACTTTTTTTTTTTTTTTTTTTTTATAGTCACTTGGACTCCCTTTATTACCCGATGTCTATAATAATATTAATACAGCCTAAGCCCTCAACTTATCCCACAGGGCCCCCCTCCTTCTCTAGTTTCTACAAATGATACTCCATCCATCTTCACTGCAACCCTACTATCACTCTTCGCTACAATTCTCCTTACTAGTCCCTTACGTCTCCCCCCCTTGGGGCCCCAACCAATCCACTATGCCTTGAAGAGCTCGAGCATCAGCTCACTATCCTCATTCTCACTAGCCTCCGGGGGCCCTCCTCAAAGATGCTCCACCAGTGTTCTGCAAGCCCCACCCATATTGCAACAGTCCAGCCAACTGTCAGCCACTCATTTCCCACCCCCCCCACCAGCCTTAACTGCAGTGCCATCCACTGCCCACTCTCCTCAGGGTCTGGCGCCGACACTCCCAACCTCTCCCCAACAACCTTCCAAAAATTCTCCATACTCTCACACTCCTCCAGCCAATGTTCAGTAGTCTGCACCACCCCTCCCTCCTGCCCTACATTATGACACTCCTCACAATCAAAGACCCCACTGTCCACCAGATGACCAGTCCTAAATTTTAGCATTACATTTCGATGCAATAGCCTCCACCATGCTACCCAGAGTTTTGGTGAGAGCCACCTCGACACAACCTTGAACTAAGACCAGACACCTGCCCAGTCCCATCTCTCCCTGATCCCAGCCCCTTACCAGGCCGCTGGCCAAAGGTCCTGCCCCAGACCCCTAAGGCACTCCATATCCTCCCCTAAGCAGAAGTCCTTGACCAGATTCCCTCCCAATAAGAGCCTGTCCCACCTCCACATCTCTGGGCCCCAGTCCTCATCCCCTTCAGTACCTTGCCAATGGATCCCAATATGGTGGGCCCCATCTACCACTCCTCACCAGAATCCTTTATATCGCATCCTTCGGCTACCATCCAAGGCCACCAAGGACAGTAGATCACCTGAGCCACCCCATGGCGACACCCTCACCTCCCACAAATGCTGCATAAGGGGCACCCATTCCCCTCCTCTCAACTCCCTGGCCCTCTTCATCCACCACACCCTCAAGCAGAGTAGCCTCTTGGGAAAGTCCACCAGGCCAAGTCCTCTGCAATCTATAGGAAGTGCTAGTACCTCCCAACCAATCTGACTCCGGCATTCAGCCCAGAGCCAAGAGTGGGCCATCTTGAGAAGCTTTTTGACCACCCACTTAGGGAAATCCAAATGGTAGCCCAGATACCAAAGCTTCGGCATCCAATATACATTCAGAACAGTTACCCTTCCTGCCAGCGACACCTGTCTACCACCCCAACTCGTCAGTACTCTCCCCCATTCTACTAGCTTGCGCTCCCACTACTCCTTGAGAAGTAAAGAGCCATACACTGAGAAATAGATACCCAAGTACCGTACCACTCCTCCTGCTGGGATAATTGTTCCAATGACATCCCCCCCTATGACTCCTTCCTCTAGAACCATTGTCTCACACTTGTGCCAGTTGAGTTTTACCCCAGAGCATCTCTCATACCACTCAACTATCTCCTTAAGCCTAGCCATATCTGCCACCGAGCCCAACCCAACCACCATATCATCAGCAAAGGCCCCCACCTTCCAATTGACCCCCAAGATATTCAGTCCACCAACTCTGTGCTGGATCTGATCCAACAATGGCTCCAGTGCAAAGGCATAAAGGATAGGTGACAGCAGATCCCCCTGAGGCACCCCTCTCCCCAAGGGGAAAGAAGCCCCCCTGTGACCATTCGCCAGAATCACAGCCCTACTCCCTTCCAGTAATCCAATAAGTGACTGACATATGCCCACTGGTACCCCAATGCGCTCCAGTACCTTCTCTAATCATACTCTCTGAACCCTATCATAGGCCTTCTCCTGGTCCAGAAAGACCAAGCAGCCATCCACCCCTATAGCCCTAGCACCTTCAATGATACTGTGAACCCATGCCGTGCCATCTCGGATCAGTCGGCCCCCAACAAAGCCTTGCTGCTCCTTCCCTATCACCTGTTGTGCCACACTCTGTAACCTCGCCACTAGGATTTTGGTGACCAACTTGCAGTCTATATCCAACAGCATAATTGGCCTCCAATTTTTCCAGTCCTCCTTACACCCTTTGTCCTTGTACAGCAATACCAGCCCCAACTGCTGCCCTCCAATCCACTCCCCAGAACTGATGACGGCATCACATATCAGCGACATCTCCTCCAGAGCCTCCTCTACTGATGCCATATGTTTCCAAAAGTCCCAAGGCAAACCATCCTCCCCAGGTGCTGTTTCCAGGGTTGTTGATGCCAGAACTCGAAGGATCTCCTCACTCAAAACTGGTCGGCCAAAATCCCCCAACCCTGCTGCAGGATTCAGGTGCCACTCTTCCAGATGCCAATCAATGTCCTGCACCACCTCCCCTCCCTCCTCTTCACTACAGAGGTTACTCCAGCAGGTGCTCAGCTGGCCAAGGATCCCCTGCATACCTAATACCATCTCTCTCTCATCATTAAGGACTCCTTCCCACCTGTGTCTTGCTCCCCTAGCATGAAGGAGATGGGACAAAAGCCTTGTGGGCCTTTCACCTTCTTCCAATCCTTGCCACTGTAGCCTAGCCACCATAGCCTGGGCCTGCACTGCTTTCTCCTTTCTCAACAAATCCTGTAGTTCTACTACTTCCAACTTAGCCTGCTTAGCCTTCTAGTCCAATACCTCCTCCTCCTCCAATAGCCCAGCCCAATTCAGTAGTCTCTCTAGTCTCCTAGATACCCATCGGACTTGTCTCCTCTGCTGAGCACCTCGCTCCTTCCCCACTTCCCCTCAAATAAAAAGTATCAGTTATATCAATAGGTATATCTTAATTTTTTATTTGCAATAGTTACAAATAACATCATCTTCTGCTTTAGTACAATGTTGTCAGATTTTGGAGTGAGAATTGCATAGAAGGTGTGGAACTATCAGAGATATTTGACTTGAAGCATCATCAGTACTGTGAACTATTGAAGACTGTTTTGTTGATATATATGTTTGCATGTTTATATATATATATATATGTTTGTGTATGTATATATTGTTTATATGGACATATCCAGTATATGAGTCATGTAGAGAATTCAGATTGGAGAATTTGGTTAAAGGATTCAGATGAGGATTCAGATTAAAGAATTCAAATTGGAGGATTCAAATTGGAGAATTCAAATTGGAGGATTCAGATTGAGTGATTCAGATTGAGGGATTCAGATTGAGTGATTTGGATTGAGTAGTTCAGATTGAGTGGTTCAGATGGGGTGGTTTAGATGAGGTAATTCAGATGGAGTAATTTGGATGAGTGATTTGGATGGTTGATTGGATGAGACAATTCAAATGGAGTGGATTCAGATTAATCTAAGTTGATTCAGATTGCTTCAGATTTGAGATTTGGATCAAACTATTATGTGATTAATTGAATTCAGATTTGATTTGAATTGACTCATTCAGAGCACTAGCTATGGAATAAAAGGATCAATAAACATCTCCTTGATAATGGATTCACATATTATAAAGCAGATAATTGTATATACATATGTCCAGTATTATAATGATAGTATTATAGTATTTATTGGTATATGGTTTAATAATATTATCATTGCTAGCAAAAATAGACTTAATGGAGTTAAAGAAGCCCTATGCTAAGAATTCAAGATGACTAATATGGGCAATGTATCCTTCTTTTTGAGAATATTGATTATATATGACAGGAATATACATACCATATATCTCTCATAAGAAACTTATATCAAACCATCCTTGAATACTTCAATATGATTGAATATAAGTCTGTCAGTACTTTGATGGTAACTTCTGTAAAGTTAAGAAAGTCTAACAATATACTTGAGGATGATAATAATATACCTATCAAGAGTACTACTGCCAATATTCTCTATTAATAAGTAGTTGGTTCTCTCATGTATCTAATACATGAAATAAGGCCTGATATATCCTATATCATCAATAAAGTAGCACTGTATTACTTATGCTATGATAATATACATTGGACAGCAATCTAGAGGATATTCAGGTACTTAGAGAGATCAGTATACTATATGCTCACATTAGACAGTGGTGATATTGGATTAAGTAAGAATAATGGTGAAAGTAATGATAAGAGCAATAGCATTCAGCTATCTGTTATATGGGACTGGAGACTTAGATGACTATTAGTCTATGATCAGATACCTCTTCTCCATTAGCAAAAATGATAAAGAGTTCTTTGTTTCATGGCAAATATATAAGCAGAGCTCTGTAGCAATATCACCAATACAAGCAGAGTACCAGACATTGTCATTGGTAAAAAAGAAAGCTATTTGGCTTTGTAAGCTTTTAAAGGAACTAAGATTTACTCAGGAATGTACTATGCTATACCATGATAATCAGTCTACAATTATACTTGTCAAGAATCCAGTACACTATAGTAGAATGAAGCATATTGATATATAGTATCATTTTATATAGGAATATATAGAAAACAACTCCATATACTTAGAATATATCTCCACAGAGTATATGATTGCTGATTCTCTTATAAAAGCTCTTCTAAGACCAAAGTTTGAGAAATATATTGAAGGAATGGGTCTTATGATAAGTAGTTGATTACAGGACTTTTCAGGCTATTAAAAGCCTCATACTATCTATGTATCTAACTTCTATATTGGTTATATCTCTCATCTGCAAGTAGATTATATATATTATATTCTTCACCTATAGATAGATATATCAGATATTTTGGGTATATTTTGGAATACTTTTTAATCTATGAAAATTCCTTAAATATAGAATTTTATATAGTAAATTAAATTGTTCCAGTTTTGTATATATTATAAATTACTTTATTCTAGTTTATATATATATATATATATATATATATTTTTGGATATATGTTATATATTTTTTTTTTTTTTTTTTTTTTGTTATATATCTTATTGAGTAGGAGTGTTGAAATAGTAACTCAATATGTCAGCATATGACCTTACACCATACTATCAGATTTATATCATTTATCAGTAAAGTGTGAAATATACAACCTATGTAACTTCAATAAAATGCCCTCTTTTACAATAATGATAATAATGAGAAAGCATTCTATAGATCATATAGATGAGGCAAGAAATACCAATAAGATCAGAAAAATAAGTCTACTAAGTTTAATGAAAACTACTATTACTATAGTAAGAATAGATATATATAAAATAACTACTATCATAAGGATAAGAAGAATAATAAAAATAAGTATAGAAACTAGTATCAGCAATATAGGAGTAGTAGAAAGAAATATGATAGCAAATGATAATGTAATATAAATACTGCTAAAACTGATAATAATGGTAATATGTTTTTTATATAAATAATATTTACATATATCTACCAATAAGACTACAGTTACTAAGAATACTAATACTATTGATAACAATGATATTTAGCTTATAGATTTAGGTATCATATAATATATAATAGTCTACTAAGAATGGTTCTCAATATATGAGCTGTTTAAACATCCTGTACCTATTAAGTTAGGTGATAATAATGTTATCTATATTCAAGATAAGGGAAATATTGATATATATCTCTATAGAAATATTGTAGAGTCTGCTGATATTTTCCAGGATATATTATATGCTCTAAAGATAGGTAAGAACCTCTTCCTAATTAGTAAAATAATGGTCTATAGTAATAAAGAAATATATATTTATCTAAAGAAAGTAATAGTATATAGTTTGAAGTATAACCATAAGCTAACAATAGTCTTAAAATAAGGTAATCTTTATATAATCAAAGGTATACTAAATGGAAATAGTACAATAATATATATAATAGCAACTATGCTTAGTACTAATGTTTGGTATTAATACTTAAGATATATTAGCAAAATGAGTCTTACGTATATAATAAGGAGTGAATCTGTAAGAAGATAGCCAGAATATATATACTCCAGAGATAGCTTCTATGAAGATTATATAGTAAATAAAGTATTCTGATATTTATTCAAGAAATAGATAAAAAATATATACAATATACTAGATTTAATCTATATAGACATATATAACTTAATGCATACTACTTCCTATAGAGAGAAGAGAAATTTCATCATATTCATTAATAACTATATATATAAGATACATATTTATTTATTTTCTATTAGTAAAGAGTGAAGCCTTAGATAAATTTAAAGAATTTAAAGTAATCATGGAAAATGAAATAAAATATAGAATATGTATACTTTATACTCTGATAATAGATATCAATATATCAATAGTACATTTAAGCAGTATCTAAGAAAACATAATATATACTATCAGATAACAATATTATATATATCATAGCAGAATAGTAGACTAAGTAATTTAACTATATAGATATGGAAATAGTAAGAATGATGATCAATATAACTAGATTATCATATTAATATTAGGCTAAAGTTATCAATATAGTAATATATATTGTAACGGTGACCCCAGAATGATGACATCAGCACAGGAGACAGCCTTTCCTTGCAAAGCCACTAGATCGGAGCACGAGAAGATCATACGGCATACGAGATGAGCAACGATGACCAACTGTGAGTCATTGTGACCACAGCACAAGCATCCTGAAGAATATAAAAGAAGGATC